>JASAND010018489.1:0-14302 GCA_030248195.1 Trissonchulus latispiculum
TGTAACTTTTTTGTTCCTGGACGAAATCGCCTCAAATTTCAATGGTTTGTGTAGGACCCTAAGGAGTATCAATGGGCACAATTTGAGCGAAATCGGAGAGGGTCGAATTTTTGACGTGTGTACACCTGGCACTCCCACTGAATGAGCCAACGCCAAAACCGATTGAGCCAAACTCCTTAGGTCGTACTGTGATTGAGCCAAGCAAAATTAGGATTGAGCCACCTTTCGTTTATTAGTAAAACACCTTTTATTTTGGGAGTGCTAAATGTCACTTATCACTCCCATGATTGATCCATGTTTCGAAAATTTGTGCAAATATTGTACATAACGATTATTGATTGAGCCACCAATTTATTTTGCGTTCCTTACTTCCCTATTTCCATAATTTAGCTCTGAAATTACAAAATTATTGTTCGCTGAATATCGGTCATTGGTGTCGAAACTTAGCTAATGCAAGGCTTACTAACTGTCGCTTCAAACTTTATGTTGAGCATAGCATGAGCACAGGTGTTGGTGGAGTTGGTGTGGTGTATGCATACGCATACAATACAAGATGAACGGAGATTTGGGGTGTGCCGGGGGGATTTTCCCCAACATTTAAGGGGGGCCCTCTGGAGACCCCCAACCCTCCCCCAACGATATTTTTCAATTTTTATGCCAAAAATTGCATTTTCAGCCGTTCCTAATGCCAATGAACATTCAACTATGAAGTGATTTTGACATTAGAAATGGGATTTAAACTCGTAAACTTGATTGCCAACATGTTCCCGAGTCCAAAATAAGGTTAATATTGAGTTATAGAGTCCATTAAACCGTTAAAGACGTGTATTTCTCGCAGTAAAAACACTTTAAGCCAAAACTTTGGCAAAATTTTCCCTAAAAATACCCAATTGTTGGCCATTTCTTGCGCCGCCGGCGCGACTCCCCCCCAGTTGGGAAATTTTTTGCGGTCCCCCAGGCCCAGATTCCCAGACATGGTTTTTAAACTCGAACATTTGATTGCCAACGCCCATTTTTGGCCGCTTTTCGCGCCTTTAGCGCGACTACCCCCCCCCCCCCAGTTGGGGGATAACCCACCAAAAAGGCTCTGGGGGTTGAGAAAACGGGGGGGGGGCTAGGGCTAGGCTGCCCCCCGCCCACCTTACACCTATGCATATAACCCCCCCCCCCCGCCACCTATGTGATCCGCTCATACACGTTTTCTGTACACTATTCACAGCATTTCACATTTAATAAGTCAATGTTTTCAATTTTATGCTTATGCATAATACACGTTAATCAACCAGAACCAGTCAAACAGAGCTTTGCTTTGCTTTAACTCGACTGGTCAGAATTTGAACTGACAGTAAGTAAGCTTTGAGCTAGCTAGTATGTCGTTGCATTTACCGGTAACCAATGCTCCTATATTTTGAAAGTTTTAAGTTAAATTATTTGTGCAGGGAAGTAAATAAAAATAAATAAATGGGTGGCTCAATGAGTAGTATTCATGTACGAATTTTTTAGAAGTTTTCGGATTATGGATCAATCATGGGAGTGATAAGTGACATTTAGCACTCCCAAAATAAAAGGTGTTTTACTAATAAACCAAAGGCGGCTCAATCGTAATAATGCTTGGCTCAATCACAGTGAGGCCTAACAAGTTTGGCTCAATCGGTTTTGGAGTTGGCTCATTTAGTGGGAGTGTCAGGTGCACACACGTGAATTTTTGACCCAAGTAGCCCCAAGTTTGTAGTAGTAGTAGTAGTAACTTTACAGTGCCCTTCCTGATCATTGTATTTCATTGTATTGTATTGTTTCATATCAAGTCCAGTACAAGAAAGTGTTCTGTTAACCTTATTCTCCAGCCGATAACACCGAGTTAAATGGATGGCTATAACCGCTTCCCGATTGGATGGAAACTGTTTCTGGCTGCCTACGGATTGGCTAACCCTCTATTAAAAGTTTACTCGGTGTTAACTTTAGGTTTCGTTCGTAACACTGAGCTGAAAAGCTTTGGTGCAGTGGGTCAGGATTAAGCTTAACAATAAGGTTAACTCGTTGTTCTGTAACCTGCTGCACCCAGGGTTAACTCGGTGTTAACCTTAACTTTAATCTTATTTGGTGCAAGCGAGCGTAAAGTCTTTTGTCATCCTATGCGTACGCGATTTCGTAGCCTTCAGCGAGGGATCCTGGTGTAAGTATGAAATTGTAAGGATTGAACTGCAATATATCTCATAACTGTGTTGACCTTGGACCTTAAAAATGTCTTGTTTTTGGAGACATATGAGTGTAAAGTATACTTGAAAATGAGAAAGATCGTTGGCCATAAAATCTGGTAACCGGCGGCGACCCCATCCCCTTCTCCGTGCTAAGAACACCTTAGGCTCAGTGTTAAATTTAGCCAACCAGAATGCCTTTCTTATTTATTCCAATCATTCTCACTCAGTAGCTGAAACCTTGAGATTAATTCAGCGCTGTTTTTCCTTGACTTACTCTGAGCTGGCTATATATTTCCAAAAATGAAAGACACAAGTTCCGCTAGTTTAGCTAGTTAGTCCTCATCCTCAGTTAGTACTGATAGGAATCCGGGTAAGTTTTTGCAACTGAGTCAGAGGTTGGTTGACCTTGACATTAACTTAAGCCTGATTTGGTGCAACGAACTGAAAATTAACAGGCTAACACCGATTTTACCTTGAGGTTAGCTGCTCAAAAAGTTCAGAACAGGTTCAGTTCAGTTCAGGTTAAAGTAAATTTAGCATTAGACAGGGTTTTTCAGGTTGCACTTCCCTTTACATTCAGTCCACTTTGGAAAGCTATATATAACTTACTAAAGATTGAGAACTATGAATTGAGTCACATATCAAAGTGAAGCTGTACATCTTCTGCGTCGTTTGGTATCTTTGAAAAACGTCTACCTAGCTTGTTTTGGTCGCAAACTTACCAAACGTAGCCACAATTTTTGACCAAAATTTTTTCTGAAATATTTTATGCAACAAGAAAATGGTTGTTTGGAAAACCATTTTCTGGAATGGAAAATGCAAATTCAACAAAGAAAACAGAAGGACCAGAACTTTAGAAACATTCAGTGTACAGGGCTGTAAGCAACTTAATTTGTTCCTCTTTCGAAGCTCTTTCATTTGAGTATAAACTTGTCTATGCTTGTAGTGTACACTGGCTCCAATTCGACAAAACCTGTTTTCAGCAAGATCGTGTCAAAAATAACCAATTTTCGAGCAAAAATTGATCAAAAATTCACTGCTCAAAAACGATAAGAGCTAGAGACATATGTCTAAAAGCAAAGTTGTAGAGCACATAATAAGCTTTAAAATGTTTATAGTCGCTGGGAATAATTTTCTATACATAGTTCTAGAACTTCAAATTTCTGTTTCTCACGGTACATGTATGTTATGAAGCTGGCATTTTTGCAGGACGTTTATTATCCTTCCCGATGTATTTCATAAAAATTTGAATGAAATTGGGCAATAATTGCACTTTCTGCAACTATATATGCACATAGGGGAAGCACGACCTTAAGCTAAACGCGGGCAAACGTAAGTACATTTCTTCCGCCGCGCACCAACAAGGACTCTCAATCGGTCATGACATTGATAAAGTGGATGCCTTCCAGTACCTCGGCTGCCAGATCTCTCCAAACGGTGAACCCACGGCAGAAATAAACTGTAGAGTTGGGAGAGCACTCAGTATTTTCAACACCCTGGACGCTTTACGGGCTGGAAACAACACCCTTACGCAGCTCCGATATCCGGAAACTTAAAGTTTTCGAAAATGGATGCTTGCGTCGTATTCGTAGACTAAGGCTGGCTGACAGTTCACTAATTTTGAACTCAGATCTCGTGCCGGGAATAGACCTCCAATGGAAGCACGTCTGAGTAAATATAGGCCGCGATGGCTTGGACATGTTGCCCGAATGGACCAGAGACGTCTCCCTTACGTCTTCTCGACCGCCCTTCCTACCGGGCGCGCCAGGCCGGGACGTCAGCGGCAAACCTGGGAAAGGAATGTCCATGAAGATCTCAGAAGGCCAATGAGTCTGTATTCTCTTGGCCGATTCAACTGGAGCGACACCATCAAAACATTGGCAGCTGATCGAGCTCAGTGGAAAGAAATCACATCCGATGCAACAGCTAACCAAAGGCCACCGATATCTTCGTGGCGAAGATGATGGTGATCAAATACAAGTAAGTAAGGAAGTTTTGGACTCTCTTTTAAGATAGGCTATTAAACTCCGAACTAGCTCACATGGGTGACACGTACGTATATACAGCGCGAAACGTATGCAGGTGGCGAGAAAGTCAGAAGAAAATGTTGGGGAATTTTGGAAAAATGTCGGGAAAACACAGAAAAACTTCCGAAAAATATCGTGAAAATATAGGGAAAATATCTGGAAAAGTCGGAAAAATTTCTGGAAAACATCGGAAAAAGATTGGAAAAATATCGGAAAAAATCGGAATAATGGAAACGTTGCAAAAAATCGGGAAAATCCCCGGAAAAAATCGGACAAAATTCCGTAAAAAACTCGGAATAAAACCGGAAAAGTTGCACAAAATCACCGAGCTAATCTACATTGGCGTAATCAGATGTATAATTTCGTGTTAATATTGAGACTCGTCCAAAAAGCATCCTAGTGATAAATTTACGGATGTTGCCAGAGTTGACCGCGTGTGCCACGTTAGGTACCCGCCTCACCTTGTATCTAGTCCGCAAACCACACAGAGCCCTTCCACATACCAAATATACTAAGACATCTTATAAAAAAGGAAACAAAATATACTACACCGCTAGTTTCTAATAAAGCCGCTATTGCTACAACACTAAACTTAAACTGACCAGTAAAGTATATAAAAAGTAATGTACATTGAGACTGACTAGGTAAAATAGCGAAAACTTGCAATATGTGCCTAGGCTTCATTAAAGAATTGACCTGAAGAATTTATACAAATAGCTAATTTTAACGGCAATAGCAATTTTTGCTCATAATAGCAATGCCTGTAAGTAAAAAATTGATATGGGCCAGGGACTTCCAGCTTCCGGCACCAGTGCCAGACCAGTGATCAATCTCAAAAGAAATTACTAAATACTTAGCAGGTGCCAAGACCAGTGCAAACCCACGTACATCTTTAACAACAGTAACATTGCAATGGGCCGTTGGATATGGTGATTGAATCCTATACGGGGCTAACCGACTCGCGTGAAAGCACACGTCTTTGAAAAGTTTAATGACTAATAAGCAGGTTACAACAGATAAAGGTGAAGCAAAAATCGAAGATTCATAGAAAAGTTAAGAAGTCAAAAGCATTGACCATTCTCGATACGCGCCTGGGGCGCCCAGCAACATGTAGATCACCGACAAGCTCATTTCGTTTGACAAAACTGCAGCAACTTCTGTCCACTCATAGCGATTACAGACAAAAAACAAATAAACAAGACATGAAATAAAAATGACTAAACACTCACTGCAAGAAACAAAGCAGCGTTAAAACAATTTGCACGACAAAAGCGTGAAAATGCCAAATTTACAATTATGACAACATTGCAAGAGCACAAACGGGCTGCTTTTAGTTCTATTTATACATACCTTGCGTAGAATTTCAACGCACTTCATTTTATCTTAGTCTGCCTATGGGTTTATCCACGTTGCTCATCCCACAAAAATAGATATTCAATTCATTGTGCGTTTCCAAAGCTCTATTGTATAAAACTGAGTCATCGAAAAGTGCTCATCTGGCCTCATTTGCTCTATAGAATAAAAAACAGGAACGGTTACAAAAACAAAACGCGTAATTGAGAATGAATGTAGTAAATACAAAATAGATACGTACATATACAATACTAAGTCTTCAAACAGCAAACGAGTAAATCAGTTAAACTATATTTGCCACAAGTATTTTGGATATGCTACAAAAACGAACAATGCAAACCAACCAACCACAGTAAGGGAGATGACTTCTTTTCGAAAAAGGTGTACATACTGAAACACACTGGCCCAAACACCTACATACTAAAACTTTAAAAATGACGACAAGAGATGACTTAAAAATATTTAGCAAAAAGCATCGCACAGGGTTTTCTTAAGCTTGATTAATACCTACAACATATTCTTGCAAAAGCAAATCACCATGAGGACATAACTTAAACCTCTTGCTTGAGTGCAATTACAAAAATGTAACTATTAAATGAAAACAGTAGTTATGTTGACAACTTCTCGAAAAATAAGAAAACGTAAGAAGTATGTAATGCACCCAAACGACATCAGAATTAGTGCAAGCTTTGGCAGGACAACATTAAAACAGTACGAAACTGTTTCAACAGTAACTTCTTCAAGAAATACATAGGCTCATGAGTAACAAACATACAACAAACATAAGTATAAATGGTTATGTATTAAATGTTAACAGTAAATGATGTTAGCACAATGATAAGCTTTATACCACTTTATATATTATACTGAATATTATAAAGCTAAAAATCACCTTGTTTATAGCGACAATGAGCTTGAAAAAAAATTAAATTCACGACTCATGAAATGAATCCAAAAAGATTTATATATTAATAATCTTTGAAATTTTCCTTCGAAAGATCCGATAACAAAATTTCTTGGAATATTACTAACTGCTGATCTAACAGGAAATTACACAGCACAAGCAAGATTCACCGTTGTATCGTTAATCATATAAAAATAGCTGCAATACTACAAAAATATTATGTTTATCAATTAGCTAAGTATCGTAAGAAAAAACAGTATCAATGTGTATAAAAGTTTTATATGCTCGGCAGGCTGACCGTAACAAAAGTATGCTTCAAAACTATGTCTAATCAATCAACAAACAATTGAATTTAAAATCGTATATACTGTCAGCAGACGCCACCAAGCATACAAAGTGACAACAGAACAGAGACACAGCTATATACGTAGTAACAACAATTGAATAATCACTAGGAGTTCATCAATCATGTTTAAAATTCCAGCCGATAAGCAGCGCAGGAAGTGTTGTAATCTTGCAGATTCAAAGTGCATCTAAAATAACAAACAAGTGTCTTTCTATACATAACACACGTAATAGGTATGATCATGCTGTACTTTTTGACGCATACATTCATATAATCTGGGCTTTTTAGTGGGGGGGGGGGAGGCGGGTTCCACTTTTTGGGTTCCCCCTCCACTCGACCTCTCCCCTCCCACTCGTCCTCCCCCCCACTTTTTGGGCTTCCCCCACTCACTATAAGGTGCCCAAAAATGCCAAATTTTAAGGATTTTTGGTGGAAGTTTTCAAACCATTTTTCCGACGTCGCCGGAATTTTTTGCTCAAAATAGTCTATTTTGGTACTCAAACTCAATTTTTGAGCACTTTTAAGCATATCTATAGCAGTATATTTAGAAAACAGGCTATTTTTACTGCATTTTTGCCAATTTTAGGCCACTTTGGATTCCCCCACTTTTGGGTCCTCCCTACTATTGGGAGGGGCGCTCTCCACTTTTTTCGCCTGGACAAAGCCCAGATAATTACACTTGTGCTACAGTTTACCAACTTGCTTAGAACTGTTTCAAGAAGCAGCAATTTCAAGAACACTATTTCATAGAAACAGAAAGCTCAGTGAAATTAGGAAAAGGAAACGAGAGATATACCTAAAAAGCCATGCCTGGATTACTGGGACTGCACTTCCACGAAAGGCTGTCTACATCATGGTCAGAAAAACCAGCATAACAGAACACGGCTAATTTTCACATTTTTATTCCTGCTGGAGCAGGAATGTATAAAATGGAAACTATCATGTTTAGTGCATAGTGAGTCATTTCTCCATTTAGAAGGCCTATCTTCAACACAGGGCTAGCTTAGGTAATTTTTTGGCTAGCTTAGGCATTCAGATTATGCAAATTAAGTTTACGTCCTATTTAAACAGCGCAATTGACAGCCATCACGCAGTCTTCGACTGTCAGCAGTCTAAACGATTGCAGATTTTTGAGCACCAGTGTAGCTTGGTATAGCTACACATGGGTGCGTTAGGCGATAAGCCACTAGCTTGCGCTGAACATGACAAGTTCAGTCGTGGCAAGTAGGAGGGCTGCTCTTTCCGATCTTTGTGGAGATCAGAGAGAACGAATAAGGGCTGGATTGGACATCAAAAGGAGTAAAGAGAAATCAAGTGAAATAGTAAAGCAACGTAAACCTGAAACTTCTAACTTAAACCGTGCTTCCCACAAAGACAATTTCTGTAATTGAATAAATAACAGGTCAACAAAGGAATACTGCCCCTTTTGGGGCCAACTTGTTAGCTATAATTTGAGAACTTTTACACAAAAATTTTGTAGAATGCACGGTAAAATTTGCCACACACATCAGAATTATTAGATAGGAAAACTTTCACATCTAAACACGCTTTTGCATGGAACCAAACTACGCAAATGTGTATCTTTGTAACGGTATTTAGTAGAATATACGTACTTAGTAGAATTCTAATATACGTATGTCGCTTTCCATGTTTTATATTCTCTAAACTTGAGAGCTAAGGATGGCACACCCTGGATTATTCCGCAATATAACAGTATTCTGGATTCTTCTTAATGTACAAGGCGAATATCACTTACGTTTGAAATTTGAATTAGTGAAAATCCAGGGGCCCATTGCATAAAAGTGATTACTTGATTAGCGATTAGTGATTAGTTGATTAATGTAGCAGTTTTTCGAGGAAAATCAAAGTTACGAATGAGCTACGACAATAATTTACATGTCATTTGAAAGCGCTTTGAGCGTTCTAATGAACAAAAAGTCTAAATTTAATTACAACTAAAACTGGAGTGATGCCGGCGGAAAAAGTAAAGAAATTACGATTGAGTTAAAAGTTTTCCTCTGACTAAATGACTCAGTGAAGATAAATTAAATGCTTCATCAGTTCTGGATAAAGCGCTTCTACAGCTACAATATGGTACCAAAAACTCCAAAAATGGTTGAATGCAGCACAAGTTTTGCTCGAAAAACTGCTACACTAATCAATTAACCACTAATCACTTTTATGCAACGCGCCCCATCCGTTTTCTGAATTTAGATTATTCATTGAACAGGATCCCAAATTAAGCAGACGCATACATTAAGCAAAACTGGTTCGATGTTAAGCAAAACTTTTCGAATTTTCAATAATGAAGAGACGTTTTTGATATCTGAACTACAACTCCTTCTAAACACACATCAGAATAAAAATGCTCACACATCCGCTAAAAATGCAGCATGAAAAAGGCATTATCATGCGGGATATTACTGGGCTTATGCTAGTGGGGGTGGGGGTGGGGGCCCCCCATAAACGACCTCCCCCCCCAAACCAAAGGGTGCCCCTTTTAGTCCTGAAAAATTCGCTCAGAAGGCCAAATTTTCAAAAAATTTAGATCCAGGCCAGAAATCCAAAATCGCCCTAGCTATTCCATGCTAACCAATTCAAAGTTTCAAATGCAATAATCCGCTTGTCTCTAGCTTGTTCCCTGAGCTCTGCAATTCTGACACCAAATTGGCCATTTTTGGCGAAAATAGCCCTGACGCCTCGTTGCTCCGCCGCCCAGGTGGCATGCCGGGTCCATCAAACTATCAAAAGGGTCCACTTTCATGTTAGTGACTCTCAAAAATACCAAATTTTACCTGCTGAAAATGTCTAGACCGTTCTCACAAAAATTGTACTTTTCCGAGCGTGACTTACACGGAAAAAATAAAAAACAAACGAAATTATTTGTCCGAAATCGACAATTTTCAAAGATAGAAATTTCGACCAAAACATTCTTTGCGACATGAGGACTCGTCGTGTAGATTCCAAGGATACCAAATTGTCTATTTTCGTTAAATATATAGCTGGCATGATGCTGGAACGGGTCTCCAAGGGCCGCGCAGAGCCTTTTACACCCATATTATATGGAATAATAACGCAGTTGCATTGTTTTAAAGCGAAAAGGTAACGGCCACAAAGTATAAAACACTATGTTTAACATAACGTAGCTATAATACCTGCAGGCTGACGGCTCAATATCAATCATTTCCTTGGACAGAGCGTTTTCATTAAGAGACATCCAGAGCTCAAGAGTGTCGCTATCATAGGTAGGAATCAGCATTATCTTTTCCTCCGGCTTCTCTCCGCCCCATTCCTGTTTGCCCTTCAGGAAGGCGTCCAGAACCTCCTTCGAATGATTCAACCCGCTCAGAACATAGCGCCTGGTACGCAACAGTCTAAAGAATTCCTTGTCTAAGTAGTGTTCATCTCCGTGATGCGGCAGATAGACCAGGTCAAAGTAGTGCGGATGCGCCAGGGTTGCTGGCGGCTTCCTGGGGCCACCGGCCGCATCTGGGCGAGACGATCTGGGACCAGTTCCAGCAGCTGGTGACGGTCGTCCGGGCCCTCCACTTCGTGAGGGGGGAGTAGAAGAGGCCGCAGCAGGGCGGGCCGAAGACTTACTGCCGTTGCTCAGCGCTGAGCCAGATCTCGGTGGACCAGTGGGCCGAGTCCCAGATGGCTTTGGTGCCGCTGCCGTAGCCCTACCAACCGTGGAAGCCGCTGCAGCAGCCCTAGGCGCCGATGGCCTTTTCGGAGCGGCAGAAGCCGATGTTGACGATTTCGGAGGCCCGGCAGGTTTCCTGGAGGCTGCAGATGCTCCTGTCGCAGCAGACGTAGTCGGAGGTTTGGGCTTCGGTGCTGCGGCTCCGGCCGGTCTGGCAGACCCGGGTCCACCTGGTTTCGGTTTGGCAGCTCCAGGAGCCTTGGCAGCACTGGAGCCAGTATTTGGATTCCTGGCAGGACGTTTGTCACCTCCAGTGGCTCCGGGTGGTGCAGGTAGCCCCAGTGGTTCTCCCCATTCACGCTTCAGGTCCTCTAGATCAGGACGAACACCCTCTACTTCCGGTGATATGATTCCAGGACTGGCTCCTCCGCCATTACCGTTACTGTAGTGCAAACCGTCCCCACCGGCTCCTATCTCAACTTCGTTCGGTCCTCCAACCATGCCAGCCTCCATCAAAATTGGACTCTGGTGATCGTGCAGCTTCGACGGATGCTGCTGGAGCAGCTCCGGTGGAATACAGGCCGCAGCACCGTCTCCATACTCGACCGAACTGCTACCATCCGGAGAGATGACGGGACTTTCTGGAATCAAATGGCTGTATCCGTTGGAACGTTGCATCTGATCGTCGGCAATTGGATGCTGATAGTCATCTCCTACCGAACCGCCCACCACAGGGGCCACCTTAGGACCATCCAAGGGTGGATCCTCTGGACTGGTAATCCCAGAGCAAGGACCTCCCGTTCCCGAAGAACCGTCATTAGCATCGCCTCCTCCATTGCTGGTATCACCAGTCGTATTCATGGACGGTGGATCATCATAGCCCATCATAGACGGAGGAACTCCATCATAGCCAGTACCATAAATGATCTGTTTGGTGCACTGTTCAATACCGTCAACCACGGCGCCAGTGTGCAGAGGATCTTCAACGCCGCCAAACGGCGATCTCTGCTGGAGCTGGTCTTCCCTTCCTGACACGTCATCAAAGTGATGATTGCCCATTTCTGGCGGACCAGCACTGGGCGGTCCCAGCGGGGACGGAGTAGACTGTGGCATCCCGGCAAAAGCAGGAGTACTGACAAATGACTCCAGGGCTGAACCGGCAACATCACCCCGCATCAGGGATCCGTCTTCAGGCCCGGCGCTGATGCCAAACGGATCCTGAGGAGGTGACTGAACCGGGGGCGGAGCAAAGCTCTGGAACTGGAGAGCACTTCCGTTTCCGTCAGACTCAAAACTGGGCTCCATCGGAACGTTATCCTGTCCGGTGTGCCCGAAAAGATCTTCAGTCTCCGGACGTCGGTCCACAGAATCAGGTGGACAGCCATGCGGAGACACTGAGCCTTGCAGCAAATCTGGAGCATCTTGGTTTGGCAAATCCGGAGCAACGTCCAGCTGGGGCAGACCCGACCCGTGGCCCGCTTCCGGCGGGTACGCCACCAGATCAGCATTTTCAGACGGCATACTCAGGTCGTCAAAATTTATATCAGGCTGTGGCTGCTGGATGTCGCATGGTAACGGATCCG
Source organism: Trissonchulus latispiculum (assembly GCA_030248195.1). Classification (NCBI taxonomy): domain Eukaryota; kingdom Metazoa; phylum Nematoda; class Enoplea; order Enoplida; family Ironidae; genus Trissonchulus; species Trissonchulus latispiculum. The sequence continues at coordinate 12,055 of JASAND010018489.1, forward strand.
GTACTCGAGCCTCCTCCACTTGAACCATTTCTGGCCTTCTTTCTTCAAACTGATAAATAGGCTCCACATCAGGTGGCGGCGCCTGGGGTCCCTCTTGCGGTTGCTGTTCCGAAGGCCTGTCAATCAACTCATTTTCCACCGGTGACGGTTGAGTCGGCGGTTCAGCAAAACAAACCGTGGCAAGGGAAGGTTCCACGATCGGTGGTTCCACTGGTTCTGGTTGTGGAGAGTGAGCAAAGACAGGCTCACTTTCAGGAGGAGCAGATTCAGGTGGTGGTATTTCCTTAGCAGCTGGCGACGGACTAGCTTGGGGTGGAGGAGCAGTTGTCTTGGCAGTGGCGACAGCAGCCGGTGTTGAACGAGGACTTGCCTTGGCCGGCCCAGCGGCGGGTCGATTCGTCGACGCTGGAACTGGTTTCTTGGCCGCAGAGCCAGTTCCAGGAGTTGGCTTCGTCTTAGACGGCACTCCGCTCTTCAGCAGATTTTCGGTAACCACCGGGTGCTTCAGGAAATCTAAATGCTTCAGGCGATCCAGCCCGGAAAACAGGAGATCCTGTGGACAGCTGCCAGGGTACAGAATCCGAATAATCTGATCATCCGGATTGGCCGGGTGCCAGACAATCAGTACGGCAATGGAGGCCAAATGGGACAGTGGGATTAGACCGTTGCCTGTCTGTTTGTAGGTTTTAGGCCCGAAGACTTGATGCTGCCACTGGTCCATAAATTCCTCATACTCTTTCCCATTCCTAGGCGGATTGATAAAATACATGTCCAGCCGACCATAGCCCACCTTCTGGTAGAGGGTATGCGGTTCCGGAGCCTTGCCAGCAGGTGGAGCCAGTGCTGGCTGTGGATTCAGGCCCACGGAGGCCAAACTTTCCTTCAGTCGTTGACCCTCCTCGTACAGATTCACCAGCAAAGGATGCTTGTCAGTCGGTGCTGACTGACCCTTCTTTCGTCCAGGAATATTGGCCAAAGCATAGCCCAGGCGAGGATAGGTTTGGGCTCCTCCGGCCGCAATGCGTTCCACCAGACTCACAATCCCACGATCGTTGCACATTCCGGCCCTGGAGACCAGGATGGCATCCAGGCGGTCCAGGTGGCGAACAAAATCCCAGAAACCCGGTCGTCGCTGACAGCCACCATCCAACAGGAGAGTGAAACCGGCCACACCAAACAGGGCCGAGTCGCCATGACCGCCAGGAAAAACGTAGAAGGTGGGTCGATTGAATCGCAAATTTCCAACAACTGCAGTCGATTCCAGAAGCGTTTCCAAGGGCTGATACTCAATGAACTGACTCAGATAGGCCTGGAGGGCCTGAGAACTGGGACTAAGATCATACTTTCCCGCAGGACTTAGACTGACAGTGGCATTCCTGGCCAAATCATACTGTTTCACGCCTATAACAGAAGAAAACAAAAAATAAGAAAATAAGGTGGGTATATTACTAACCTTAAAAGTTTAAGTTGAAATTTTATGTCAACGCCTTCCAGTTTCAAAACAGCGTTATCAGCTCTGCAAATTCTGGAAAAAATTTTATGAGTCGCTAATAGATTAGAATTAATTTGATTGGAGATCAGAATTTACGGGTCGGGTGGTGGGTGAAGTATATTTTTACTCCACCACTTTTTCTCGAACTATAAACACTGAAAACAAATGCACACAAACTAGCATCACTACCTGTTCATGGCATTTTTACAGGATGAAGATCCCCTGAAATAAGTACCTCCCGAGATTTTTGCTTCGCCGGAGATTTTTACTTAAAAATGTATGTATATTTTTAGCCCAAGTCCAGGCATTTTCAGAAGTTCTAGCGCTTTCTTCTTGCAGCATACGTCAAAAATACCAATTTTTTGCAACAATCTAAAATTCCTCAATCCCCCGCAAATAAAACCTTAACAAATACCATGTTGTTTAACTTAAGATACAGTAGCTATGTAAGCCTATAGTTATTCATTCTCACTGGATACAAACGATTCATCAAATTCTACATACCACTAGAATTCCAGTCGCCTTCTTTGAATCCAGAATTAACAGCAATGTGAGAACCAGGATTTTGAGTCAAAGCAGTCGTAATGTCAGATCCGTGGATAAAGCTTTGTAAATCTCGCAAAGAAAATATCCCATCATTCAAAATCCAAGAACCACAACCTATTTACAAAATATAAATAAAATATAACCAGGTCCCCTCACGGCTATACGTACGTATGTCTGTACGCTTTTATATAGTTCTTGACACTTGCCACA
>JASAND010018490.1:0-13245 GCA_030248195.1 Trissonchulus latispiculum
AGGACCAAAATGCCCATATCGTTCCAACACTGCGCTGACATAAGCACTTCCGAAAAGCGTTATTAACCGAGAAAAAAAAACAAACGCACGGTAACTCCCGCCTAGTGCAAAATTTCGAAGTTCGCAATTTTAACCAAAAGTATGGTGATACTTGTAGTACTGCTCGAGTACTTTACGACGGTAATATTTTTACCCCTCCCGGGCCTCTAATTAGCTGGCACCAGGCCAACACTGTCTCCAGGGGGCCGCGCAGACGCCTTTATACCCATATTATGTAGGGGCGCTATCGCGCCCCTACATAATTATGACAGACTAAGTGGCTATGTTGCAGCACAGATAGAGCCGAGCTGGCTGTCCTTCTTTGGACAACCAGGCAGGAGCTCCAGAGACTAGTTCTCTCTGGGTAAGAGCGCTCACAGCGCCCATTGGCTCTCTCCTGTTCGGACTAAGGCTTCGGCTTTAGTGACTGCAGGCAGGCGTTTTTCATTATTTCTCTGATTAATGCCTTGTATCTCTCGTGGATCCGCCTGCTGGCCCGCGTTTACCTCATTTTCTTGATGTAAATGCTGTTTGTATCTCTACGGAGATCCGCGTGCCACTGCAGTCCTCTTTCTGTGCATACCACAGTCAGAGAGGTTTTGATAAAACCTTCTCTGGCTATGTTGCAGCACAGATAGAGCCGAGCTAGCTGTCCTTCTTGGACAACCAGGCATGAGCTCCAGAGACTAGTTCTCTCTGGGTAAGAGCGCTCACAGCGCCCATTGAATCTCTCCTGTTTGGACTAAGGCTTCGGCCTTAGTGACTGCAGGCAGGCGTTTTTCATTATTTCTCTATGATTAATGCCTTGTATCCTTCGTGGATCCGCCTGCTGGCCCGCGTTTACCTCATTTTCTTGATGTAAATGCTGTTTGTATCTCTACGGAGATCCGCGGGCCACTGCAGTCCTCTTTCTGTGCATAGCACAGTCAGAGAGGTTTTGATAAAACCTTCTCTGGCTATGTTGAAGCACAGATAGAGCCGAGCTGGCTGTCCTTCTTGGACAACCAGGCAGGAGCTCCAGAGACTAGTTCTCTCTGGGTAAGAGCGCTCACAGCGCCCATTGGCTCTCTCCTGTTCGGACTAAGGCTTCGGCCTTAGTGACTGCAGGCAGGCGTTTTTCATTATTTCTCTATGATTAATGCCTTGTATCCTTCGTGGATCCGCCTGCTGGCCCGCGTTTACCTCATTTTCTTGACATAAAACTAGCTTAAAATTTCAAAAACATTTAAAACTTGCAATGAATCCTATGGTACTACGGAGGTTTAAATTTATTACATTTCATTATAGTGTAAGAAAGGAAACTTCAGCACCTGAGACCCAAAAAATTCGGGCCTCGGGTGGGATTCGAACCCACGACTTTCGGATGAACGCTCCGACGCTCTGCCAACTGAGCTACCGAGGCTACAGTCGCACCAAGCTAGAAGGAGTTCGTATCCAAACTGAAGGCCGTAGGCCTGTTGCGCGGGGCTTTCCAAAATAGGAATAAAAATAGAAATTGCACCATCAAAAATAGGAATAAATAGGAGCTTTTCAGTCAAAAAATATGAAAAAATAGTTACTCCCAGGCTTAAATTGAAGGCTTAATTTGTTGTTTTCAGCAGAAAGAGCAACTACGTACTATGTGCCTTTAAATGAATTTTAAATGTCCTGTGAATTTGACGAACGATAGTGTAGCAATTTCTTGGGATTCTAACCACTTATAATCGGATAATATTTGACCGCTCGACCAATCGGAAATCCGGGGCGATGCTATTACAACTTTTTGAGTTCAATCTGGGTTTAATCAGGGATGGACACCGGAAGGAACTACTGGAAAGAAAACGATTTTTCTGTTTTTGTGCAGCATTCGAAAGAACTCGCTAGTTTTTTCTGTTAAGCTGGGAAATTTTTGAAAAATTTGCGGTAAAATTTGAAAAATCCGAAAACTTTTGAATTTTTCTGAAAAATTCGGAAAATTCTCTAAAACGGCCTGAATTTCATTTATTGCTTAAAAACCGTTTCAAAGCTTAAATTTATGAAAATTTGCCGATTTCTGGCCTGCAAATCAGTTCTGAAATGAGAAAAACTTTTGGTCTTTTGCGCACTCTTTCTAGCAACAGAAAGAGAAAATTACTGAAAAACAAGTCAAAGCGCTCAAGAAAATTTCTACTGGCTCTGACAAAAATCACTAGTTTTGTTGGGAACTCTCCGCAATTACTTGTATCCCTACTTCGCCATCTTTATGTTGGAATCTAACATTTCTAAAAATGCTAGAACTAAAACATAAACACCTATTGTTAACGTATGAGTAAAGCTAGTGCAACGAGCACTGCATACTCAAATTATGCAATACGTCGTAAGACCAATTACCAAAACCAAATATTTCGGAACTTAAGGGGGTCCATTTTTGGTCATTTTTCCGTCTTTCTCCGATCTTGCTGATTTTTACATATTTTATTGTCCAAACCATGAATTTTAACGAATTTTTAAAACTAAAGTCGTAAGTCTCTCAGTTATTGACTAATTTCACCTTACAGTTGAGATTTTATATATTAGACATAGGAGCTTAAAAAAGTTGTAACTTTTTCGCGTGCGCCAGAGAAATCTCACGTATGGCAAAACGGATCCGTCCAAGCTTTATATCATATCATTTCCGGATTATGATTTGTAGGAATCAGAATTTCAAATTAGGTTTCTGAAAATTTTTAATGAATTTTTGAAGTAGTAAAATTTGAATTAGTACGAAATTCTAATACTTCAAAGATTCATTAATAAATTTCAAAGACCTATTTTGAATTTCTAATTCCTACAAATCACAGTCCGAAAACATGGTAACAATGTGATATAAAGCTTGGACGGATACGTTTTGCCATTCGTGAGCTTTCTTTGGCACACGTGAAAAAGTGACAACTTTTCTAATTCCATATGTTTAACACATGAAATCTCAACTTTGAGGTGAAATTACTCAATAACCGTAAGACTTACGACGACAATTTTAAAAACTCGTTAAAATATACCGTTTGGACAATAAAATATGTAAAAATTAGCGACATCGGAGAAAGCAAAAAAATGACCAATGAAATGGACCTCCCGCCTTACTTTAATTCGTGCTGACTCATTTATTACTAAGAATTTTTAAAACAGGAAAATGATTTGGCAACGGTCGTATAAAGCTTTTAATTTTCACACGAACAAAACAATTTAGTAACCGAGAGCAAAAATGCACCAAGGTATGTACCTAGTGTAAGTTGGAGGACTATAAGCAAAGGTAAGACGAGGACGTTTTAGAAACAAGGAAAACACAATTGCGCCGAAGGCGCAAAATTTTCCCAAAACCTAGTTTGTCATTCAAAGCCTAAAAAAGTTTTCTGTTCTGTTCAACAAAAACAGCCAAGGTCTAATGAAAATTTACACTTTACACTGGTCAAATACAAAAAATAGGAAAAATAGGAATTTCGGCTGAAAAATAGGAATGCCTCGAAAAAATAGGAACCGCAACAGGCCTGTTATTTTCATTTGGATTTTGCAAATTTTATAACGTTTAGCACTTGTGGATATATATGGGTAGGGTTGTTAATTTACATGTAAAAAAAGTAATTATTTTTACACCTGTTTTTAACAGTGTAAAAAAGTGTTAAAAAGTGTAAAAAAGTGTTAAAAAGTGTAAAAAAATATGTAAAAATGTTTCGATGCCAAATTCATTTCCACTGTACCACAGTAATGATTGACGCGTTGAACAACTGTCGGAAATGATGAGTTTAAGCATTTATTGCATACCACAGCCACTAAAGGCATTTATTTATTTTGATAATTGACTAAGAATTTTGTTTAATGGCTCGCAATTCTGCAGAAACTATTCAAGTTTTCTTTTTGTATTTATAAAGTGACGACAGATTAGCAAAAGAAAAATATAGAAAGTGCCATTTACATTATTTGCATTAGTATTCCTATTGCAATTTCCAAATACCTTTTCTTATTAGTGAGATCGCAAAATCAAGGGCATTTTCAAATTATTTAATTTCAGAGCTTTCAAAAATTTCTATTTCAAGTTTCAAAATTTTCAAATAACGAGAATGTTCGGTTTATCTGTGAGAGCATTGTCTGGTGTTTTAGGTTTCAGAAATTATTTTGGCTGTGAAAGTTTTGATTCTGAAACACTGTTCCATTATGGTTTAGGATTAATTGAACATTTAGTTAAATTTTATTGACTGAGATGTTTACTTAAAGAACCCATCTTGCAGGATTTCTAAATTTTCAATGAAAGGAAACAATCTTCTCAGTAGGTTATCTGGCATGGCACGAGATACAATTGTAACTGAGTTATATACAGTCGGCAACTTATTAATCGAAAATGAATTCCCAAAAAATACTCAACATTGTCCAACCAACGTCTTTACTTTGTCATTTTTAACTTGCTGAAATAAATTACTTTTAAGGTGAATTTCACGTACTGAAACAAAACCTGTCTGCAATGTATACTTGCTATATACACTTGAAACACTATTTTTCACAATCAACGGTATATGTAGCTGTGAAAAGTGTAAAAAAGTGTAAAAAATTTATAAAAAAGTGTAAAAAATTCCGAAAAGTAGTGTTAATAAATGTCAAAAATATGTAAAAAATCTAGTGTTAAAAAGTGTAAAAAAGTGGTGTTAAAAAGTGTAAAAAACCTGTTAAAAAGTACAAAATTTTGCTACTGTTAATAACTGTAAAAATGTTTTTTAACATTTTTACTTTTTTACAATTTACAACCCTATATATGGGTATAAAATTTTTCCAAATAATTTACTAAAATAATGAAATTTTCCAGTTTCCTACATCCTACTTATCCAAATTTTAAATGGAGAAACATCGGCACTCCTGCAGGAATTTCGCCGAGTGTCACACTAGAGATGGATAGATAGATTTGAAATAACCTAACTGCAGCGCAGGGAGTTGAAGAAAGAAGATTCAAGTACCAAGAATTTCCCTGCTACAATCTTTTGCACAAAAACAGAAAGACATAAAAATAATGTAAATAATCACCTGAGCAGCTGCTTCGTCCACGATTTGAAACGACACAAAAATATTTCTATCCAGAATATAGTTCATGTCAAAATCATGATCTCCTTGACCAAAAGGACTTCTAAAATAAAGAAATATATAGAAAAAATAGTGGTAGAGTCAGAAATGAAGGACAGAAACCAGAGAAGTAACGAGAATGGGTTGTCGCAGGTTTCTGTTTTTATCACTACAAACTTTGTCAAAGGACATACATTTCTGTGCTGCCACACCTGATTTCGTGATCTCCTGGCCAAGCACTTCCCTCTGACAAGAGCTGTGCAATATGTGGACTTCGGACAACTGTTATGAGTTTTATTACTTCTGTGATTCCCCTGTAGCTCAACATACGTATAGACATTTAGACGCTTTGGGCATATTGTAACTTTTTATCTATTCAACAACAGTTTTAAGTAAATCATAATTAGCAGGTTTCCAACACGTTCAAATTTCAATGCTGCATCGAGTAATTTCCGTACCTTACCCTGGCTTTTTCCTACAGGAGGAGGGGTTTGGAGGGCGCCCCCAGACTTGGGCCACCCCCAGGACTATGGCCTGCCCACCCGAGAACCCAAAAGTGACAGGAAAGATAGGGTTTTGAGGGTAAATTTTCAAAAATGTTCCGGCTTCTCCGGATTTGTTTGGCCCTTTTTGCATTTAAAAATTCCCCGCCAAAAATCTTACATTATGTCGCACAGGGACGAACGTATTATGCTTTTTTGACAAAGCTATGTAAGTTAGTGTATCATTAAATATTTCTGCTACCTTATCTCATCAGCCACTTTAAGCCAACCAACGTAGAACAGAAATTCCAGAACAGTAACAATCGGCACATAAAGATCAACTTTTTCCTTAAAGCCTTCAATGGGGATTGCCACAGTCTGATGTGCAATTAGAGCAAAGGCGAAGTAGCCATAAGTAGCCATTGTTGCCAGCTGGGTATAAATCAGAGGCGGTAAGACCCAATCATACAGCAAAAGTGTGGCATTATTCCCCTTCAGAGCGTACAATTCCTTGATTAGACGCTAAAATAGGTCACAACAAGTCGTTAGCAAACTAGTGAGGAAGTTTGTGGCAACGGTCGTCTGAAGCTTCTAATCTTTCAACGAAGAATTTAGTAACCCAAAGCAAACATGTAAAAAGAGGTAGTGTTAGTTAGAGGACCAATAAGAAAAACTCAGACGAGGACGTTTTAAAAACAAGGAAAACACAATTGCGCCGAAGGCGCAAAATTTTCCCAAAAAACTGTTGTCATTCAATATTTAAAGAAAGTTTTGTGTTCTGTTCAACAAAAATAACCAAGATCCAATGACAGTTGGTCAAATAGAAAAAATAGGAAAAAATAGGAATTTCGGCTGAAAATAGGAATAAATAGGAATGTCTCGAAATTATAGGAACCGCAACAGGCCTGGAAGTAATAACAAAGAAGAAAAATATTTCTTTTAATGATCGTTCAGCATACTGGTAGGGGAGAAATTGCAAGCTTTTACTAAAAAAATAGCCGGAATTAACAGCAAAAAGATCATAAAAGGTTGTGATACTGGTAAACCAACAAAACAATCAACTTGTACGTAACTAAAATGTGGTGACAGAAAGGAATGTCAACCCTAAATGAAATTATTAAAACCTCTGTCTATCAGCCCACTCTGCGCTCTTGGAAGTCTTCAATTTCCCCTGGTGCTCGGGAGAGGTTCCTACCCCCTCGAGAAAGGGAAAGATTAGCCTGATTAGATTGATTTGTTTGTACAGACCGGTTAGCCTGACTAGCTGAGATGATGGAGAAAATGGACCAAGCCCGCCTGTCTCATTGGCTCGAAATGAACAACGCCCTAGACCGCAGGCAAGCGGGATTCCGCTCACTGCATATAACTGAAGAAGACCATATCATACGGCTAGTTCAAAAGGTGGTAGACGACTTTTCGGCTAAGAAACCCCCGCCCCCGCAAACGGACACTGCTGGTTCTGACTGACTTTCAAAGAGCTTTCGTCACGGTCTGGAAGCCAGGCCTGTTGAGGAAAATGCTGGACATGGGCATCCCGACCTGCATGACCCGATGGATTAAAAGCTTTTTATCAGATCGCTTGGCCGCAGTGGAGCACAACAGCAAGCTTAACTGGGGCCGTATTCACAAAGCTCCACTAAAAAGTGTCCCTTTTTAGGGTCAAGTGACACTCCATTTAGGGCCACAACTTTAGTGAAGGGCGAGCTTATTCACGTAATAATTTCAAGGGCTACTAAACCTAGGGCCCTAAAGTTAGTGGCCAGCAGCAGCTACGCTGAGCCCAGAAACATGCTTCAGTTAATAAAGTTAATTATATTACGACTAGTTAGCGGGCACCATTAATAAACTTTTCCATTAACTTTGTTGCGTTTTTTGTGCTCTTTCTAACCATAATAAAATTATTGCAGTTCGCCGCAGTAATAGTTCACAAAGGATTTTTTAAACATTTACATTGAAATTTAATTTTTCATGTTTTAAAATGACATCAAAATTTAAATGTTTGAAAAATATTTCCTGAACATTCGGCTCGATGAACTGCAATAATTTTATTATGGTTAAAAAGAGCACAAAAAATGCTACAAAGTTAACGAAAAAGCTTGTTGATGGTGCCCACTATTTAATATTATTATTATTCTTATTATTTTTCCATTGAAAAAGCATTTTGCAAATCCATGTTAATTTTCAAGTTCATTCTCTGTATGCTAGTATGGATAGAATAGATATATTTCAATGGAACAAATATTAGTATTCTGAGAAAATTTTCTTGCTCATTGTTAGCTTTGATTGGCAGGTATCATTCTTTCATTAGTTGCAAAGCGAGACCCAAACTAACAGTCTCCTTGTTGCTGCGCCTAGTTTTAGATGGCGTAGTCCAGACGACTTGGGAATAATTTTGTGATTCAAATTTGGCGCCAAAGTCTTCAATATATCCATTGTCTCAACGTTAATTCCATCAAGTCTCGCAAGTTAATTGAAGATCTCTCTATCAACGTAATGGCTGTAGTGGATTCAAATGGTCCATTCATTGATCTTGTAGCGAAGTGGCCAGGGGTCCGTTGCATAAAAATGATAAGTCATAAGTTCATAAGTAAAGGTGTTGCATAAAATTTTATTGTAATAAGCGGTTATTTCATAAGTGGGATCAAGTAAACTATCTCCCCCCCAACGCTATAAATCTTTCAGAGCTTAACCAATTTAGCTCAAATTTTGTGTGGATGCATTCCAGCACATGCCTGATTGATTGGTAATAAAATTTTAAAATTTTATTACCAATCAATCAGACATGTGTTGGAATGCATCCACACAAAATTTGAGCTAAAATGGTTAAGTTTTGCTAAAGTTAACATCAAGTAAACTATCTCTCCCCCCACCAATTGAGGCTGGGGGGGAGATTGTTTACTTGATCCCATAAGTGATTCTGAATTATAATAAGTGAAAAGTCATAAGTTCAGCTGAAATGTCTAGTAACTTATTACAATAGGTTCCTGTTTCAACAGATACACATATGTAAGGTCGGACCAATTAAACGAAAAGATAGAGAAATAGAACGTATAGAAATATAAATTGTAGTTATATATAATTGTGTAAACGGTGAGGTCAAGTGATAACGGATCATGGCTTTTTTGGATTTCCACTTTTCGGCACATTCTTTATGTAGGAAAGTTGGCGTCGTTGTTGCACGATAGTTTCGTCTAACGATTCCCGACTTGGCTTTTACATGTAATTTTACATTGCCAATAAGCACAAAGACTGTATGTAAAATTTGAAGTGGAGGCACTTAGAACATTTCTACTGATGTTGTGCTCGTTTATAGTTGCTTAAATTTTATGTTATCCATGAAGATTTTGCTGTAAAATTAATAGAATAAAATTCTAAATTTTATTGCAAATTCACTTATTTTAATAAGTAATTTTTCATAAGCTAATAGTTATTGCAAACTTTTATGCAACGCTCGCTTATGACATTTACTTATTAGTATACTTGGACTTATTAACTTATTGAAATTTTTATGCAACGGGCCCCAGGCTCTGCCCATGACAGCTGGATCTTGCGTGAAAGCCAGTTGTGGCGCGACTTCTAAACGGGTAGGCTGAGTGGGGTAGGCTGGGTGGTGGTATAATTGTGGGTGATTCAGGCTATCCGTGCACTCAGTGGCTGATGACACCGATTGGCGTTCCAAACTGCAACCAGGAGCGAAGATACAACAGGGCGCTTTGCAAAACCAGAGTGATTGTAGAGCAAGCATTTGGCCGATGGAAATTTGGCCGGTGCGGTTGGGATCTTGAATCTTTTCAGGATGACCCCCCCGAGGCCCAGATTCTGCAAACTTTACCAAATGAGCTGAAATAGGTATGTTTTCGACCACGCTAAGTTCAAATATCGCAAAATTTTTCGATTTCACGAAATTAGAGTTTTTTGATTCGTAAGGATTCGTAAGACCAAGGGGAACATTTTTTGTTTTCGATTTTGCTGAAAAGTTGTATTCAGGGGTTTTCGGGGTCGCAGAACACGAATCTGAAATCCGCTTTTCGATTCAGCTTTTAGTTAGCTCACTATAAGCTTACATCTTAAGCTTAAAACTTAAAACCCTTACGAATCGAAAAAAATCTAATTTCGCGAAATCGAAAAATTTTGCGATATTTGAACTCAGCGTGGTCGAAAACATACCCATACCAAATTTCAGCTCATTTGGTCAAGTTTTGCAGAATCTGGGCGTGGGGGGGTTATCCTGAAAAGATCCGGGATCTTTTGGGCTTTCCCACCCCAGCCCTAATTTTTGATTTTTTTGAACAATAACTTTGAAATTTGGTGTGGGTGCATACTGGAGGCTGATGAATTCAAAAATTCAAAATTTTTTAAAATTTCAAAAAATTTTAAAAAATTTAAAATTTTGTTTGGTTAGGAGGGGGGACCAAGGGGAACCGAAAAATTTTTGCCTCCGATTTTGCTGAAAACTGGTATATAGAGGTTTCCAGGGTCGCAAAAAACGAATCTGCAGTTCGTTTTTCGATTCAGCTTTTCATTAGTTCAGTGCAAGCTAAAGTAGCAAGCTTAAGATGTAAGCTTATACTGAGCTAACGAAAAGCTGAAACGAAAAACGGATAACCCCTGTATGCAAGTTTTCAGCAATTTTTCAAAAAAATTTTTGGTTCCCTTACCAAACTAAAATTTTAAATTTTTTAAATTTTTTGGAAAATTTAAAAATTTTTAATTTTTGAATTCATCAGCCTCCAGTATTCACCCACACCAAATTTCAAAGTTATTGGTCAAAAAAATCAAAAGTTAGGGCTGAGGGGAAAAGCGCAAAAGATCCGTTCGGTTGTTTACACGGCTAAATTCGGCAAGAACCAGATGTCGAGCAGCATGCATTGCTTGCGCTATCCTACATAACTTAGCTATTAAGTTTAAGTTGCCTGATTTTGATGATGAAGTGGAGGAGTTCCAACCACCAAACTGGGAAAATTTGGCACAGCTTTAAAACGAGCTTTTGCCAGAACCTGCCTTTAGCTCAGTTGACTGCCAACTACTGCGATTGCCCTCATCAGTAGCACTTTGCTTGTTTATTTGTTTGCAAACATTGCTTGTCTTTGAAATGAAAATGCGGAAGATAAACTACTGAATATGGCGAGATAGTTTGCGAGATAGCGAGATAATTCTTTTTTAATAGTTTGCTTATTAAAAGTAATTTTCAGACAATAGGCACAGTAATACGTCTGCATTTATCGTCAATGGCTCAAAAGCCAAGTTGCTCCAACATAATTCGGATCTCCAACGAAATTTGAACCCGCACCTATGTACCGCTAGTAAAATTTATGTACTAACTTGTATATAATTATTTCAGGCATACAAATGCCTGATATTTTACTACACAGAACATAATCTGGACAATGGTTCATAATTTACACAAATAGTTAATAGCAAGAGCTTAGAGTTGGTTGTTTGCTGGGGTCCCATACAAATTTTGGTCACAAATTAAAATTTCGATAAATTCAGAAATTTTTATATGGATGGATTCGCCAATGTGCGCAGTGCATCCACAGAAAATTTTAAGCGAATTGGTTGAAATTTGAGTGAGCTATGCTCGACTAAAGAACACTAGTCAAAGTTTTAGGGACCTCCGAGGTCTCTAAAATTTTAGTGGCAGTTCTGTCCCTTAAATGCTTTCGTGAATCAAGTGTTACTTTTTAGTGCGAAATCACTCTCAAAATGGACACTAAAACAGTCCCTAAAATGCTAAAAGTGTCCCTAAACTTAGGGTCCTAAAGTAAGTATACTAAATTTTTGTGAATACGCCTAAAAGTTTTAAGTGTCCACTAACACTAAAAGTGTCCCTAAAACAGCCACTAAAAGCTTTGTGAATACGGCCCCTGGTTCTGGAATTTTCATCAGGGTGTCCCCCAAGGGAGTTGCCTTTAGCCCTGCTTTTTCTCCTTTCATCAACGATATTCTCAAAGAAATCCCAGATGGGGTGCATGCATCCCTATTCGCAGACGATCTTGCACTTTGGGTACAAGATAGCGATCTGCTCAGAGCCCAGGCAAAGTTGCAACAGAGCTTTAATGCCATTGCCCGTTGGTCGGAAAGCTGGAAGCTCCACATCAACGCCTAAAAACTAGAATGCAGTGTCTTTACAACGTGCAATAAAGAGGCCAATTTTAGACAACTCCTCATAAATGGTCAGCAAATCCCGTATTCTGCAAGCCCAGTATTTCGTGGCGTTACCTTTGACCGCCTGCTAAATTTTGGTCCCCACATCTCCAAACTCAAGTAGAAAACTTGCAGCACTTGTATCAAAACCCCCTCTGCAGGAGCCAGCACAAGATGGGGCTGTGCCAAGGAAGATCTACGACTACTTTATCTGATATTCATTTGCTCAGCAATCGACTACTGCGGAGCGGCATGGATGCCGTGCGCGGCAAAGACACACTTGGAGACTCTGGAAAAATACAGAATTTGAATATGGCTGCTGGGACCATAACAGGCTGCCTCCGAGCGGCACCTATAGAGATTCTGCAATTGGAGGCTAATCTCATTCCAATTTCAATGCGCTCCAGAGAACTGACGGCTCTATCCTATGAACGATCTCTCCGACTGCCGGACGGAAACCCCAGGAAGGAAATCTGTCAGAAGCCCAGGCATCCCATGAATTTGAGCTTGCAGACCTTTCACGGGAACCTCTCATCTTCTTGGATACCGGCAGACCGGCACACTGTCCTCAAAGCACACCTCAATCTGGTTGCCAGAACCTCTCGACAAGATCCACCAGAAGGCCGAAGGCGAGCAGCTGAAGAAACCCTTCGTCAGCTGCCGGAGGCGGCAGCCACCATATGGACAGACGAAGCTGCCCGGGAGACTTCAGTGGCTGTCAGAAAATACCCACCGCTTTCCACGCCTCCGCCTCCACGAGTGTCCTGCCTCCACCCGGTCCCGGGAATCCACCTGTGGCCCTTCTCACCGGACCTATCTTGCATCCGTGATTGTCCAGTTTCTGTCCTTCGCTTCCTGGGTAATAGTGGGCGCCTGGGTGCCCACCGAGTATAGGACGGACCGACGGACCACCGAAAACGACGACGAATGTTGAACCGTGTTCAGGCCTTCTTCTTCTGGATGATAAATAAAATTCTACATAATTCCTTCCTCTTTTTTGTGCTTCAGTCACTCGGAGCCGACACCACCCTGAGGTGACCTGGCTGAAGTTTTTTTACCTGGGCTAATTCTGGTGGAGGTGGGGGGCGGGGGTCCTTCAACGACCTCCCCCCAAAATTTGTTCCCCCCCCAACGAGAGAGTGCCCTTTTTGGTACCAAATTTAGCCCTGGAAAATTCGCTCAGAAAGCCAAATTTTCAAAAATGTGCCGGCTCCACGGAAGATTTTTTACTCATTTATTGCCTTTTTTAACGCTAACTGCCTATTTGTGTAATAAAAATCAACTTTTACAGTTTATGCCAGAAAAATAGCGCTATTTTTAGCGTATTTTTCGAAAAGTTTTGCCCCCCAAAATTCTTTGCCCCTCGGACTTTTGGAGAGGCCCAAGGAGCCCCTCACTCAGGGTTGGCAGTCTCGGTCTCGCCGAAAAACCGAGACTTTGGCAAGTCTCGCTCTCGCTCACCCAAAAGTCTCGGTCTCGGACCGACACCGGAAATTTTTGGAAAACATTAAATTTCAGCGAAAATTTTAAATCAATG
>JASAND010018491.1:0-20246 GCA_030248195.1 Trissonchulus latispiculum
TTTTTCCGGCCCTGAGGCATAAAACGAGCCTATCGGCTTATTTTTGTTGCGTACTCCAAGAATATATATGGTTTTCATAGGCAAAAATTTTTCTTATCTGTTGTTATTAAAGCTACAAAACCCTCTTACCAGACGTCAAAGGAGGGAACCCGAGAAAAACATCACTCTCGTAAGCGATTTTTGGCGCAACTTTTTAACGTCAAGTTGTTATATAGGGATGAAACTTCGCACACATACTAAACTCGACACGTACAATTTTTTGCGCACATAATCTGCGCAGGATATGCGCAGCTTCTGCGCAGCCTTGTTTTACACGGTCATTCGACCATTTTTACTCATATTATAGGGGTCGCTACCGCGACCCCTATGATATAGGAGCGGCCTCCCATCCCCATGCAAAAATAAGCCAGTCAATAGTAATAATCTTTAACACTTCCTCTTCTAGATTTTAAGTACGTACATTCATTGCCAAGCACCTGTAACAAATTCGAGTGAGAATAAAACTTTATATATACGCATAAGTAATTAAATTATAAAGAAAACAATACAGGGAGTTTCCGGCGATGAGAAACCAAATGTTGATCTACATTCCTGGGAAGAACAAGTGGAGGAACCAAAGGAATTCCAACAGTCAAGCGACCGGGACACTTATTCAATTCAATGGCTGAAATTAGTCAGTTATACGGATGCAAAGTAAGTACGGAGGTACAGTAGTTTAGATATAAAAAATTTTCAGGGGGAGGGGCGGTTTGGACCGAAGTCCGGGGGGAAGGTAAAATTTTTTATTTTTTGCTCAACAATTGTATGAACACTAAGCACAAAATTTCTAAGGTTCTAAGCTTAAATCGATTGTGGCCGAAAGCGGCATGCTAAAACCCAAAAGGGGCCCCTCCAGAAGTTGAGAAAATTTTTCAATTTCACCACTAAAACGCTATTGAAACATTGCATTAAACTGAAACATGCTCCCACTAATGAACAGGGTATTCCAAGCAGCACATATCCCGTATATATCCACCATTTAAAACAATCATGTTTGCAATAATGCAGTTTATGAAACTAAAAAGCTGACAAAGCAAAGTAAAGCAAACTAGTAAAGGTTTGATTATATTATATATTATTGTGCCGTGCCGGCCGAGTGGTTAAGGAGTTCGACTTCGGATCCGATAGTCCGAGGTTCGAATCCCCGCTGCCACAAAGCTTTCACAAATCCCCTTGAGCAAGGGATTAAGCACATATCGGTTCGGCGTGAGCTCTAGCCAACCCAGCTATCCATCCTTAATTGGTCGGTAATTGGGTACCACTATTGTGGGAAGGTAACAGGAGTCCGTGTAGGGCTTAAAGCCTTGAAGGGCCGGCCCCCCTTCCACGGCTGTAGTCATCATTTGAGGTGACACTCCTGGCTCTACGGCTGTGTATCCGGGGATGAGCACCGGCACCTCTTGTCCCTGAAGCAGGGATGGAGATATTCTCCAGGGGTCACCTTTACCTTTACCTTTATATGTATATATATAGTATATGCTAATAATGAAGTCACGGCGAAGGCGCGAAAACCTTTCAATGAAGTTCAAATGCACTAATTTTTGGGGCATTTTAATACAATTTCTTTGTGTTTATGATAAATTTAAACGCCCTTAAGGTGGTGATTCCTTTTGGAGACATCAACTTTGAACCACTATTATTCATTCATTATTTGGAGTTAAGAAGTCATCTTTATATCAAAATGTAGCTTAACATTTTCTCGTTTTAATGAGTACAATGAATCTAAGTTTGGCTTTCCAAAATGTTTTTCCTGTATTTTAGAAGAAGTATAATTTTTCAGATTTTTTGCAGGCTGAAGTAAATTTTTTCGCAGGACATCGGTTAGAGCATTCGATACCTCTATCAAATAGCTGGGGACCCTTTTTTAGTTATTGTGATATCGCTCTTCGTTATGGAGAGATAAACTAAAATGTCTGCGCAACCTGGATATTGCCTACTTTTCACTACTTTGGCAAGCCACTACTTCAATTAGAAAGCAGCTATCGGGGCAACTAAAAAAGGGTCCCGGGGTATTTTTGTGTAGAACACATCTGCTAAGTGGCAACTCTCTAGCTTGCATACTAAATTCTGCACAATCGCTGGAAAAAATTTGGTCGTGTTTTTGCAAAAACTACATTTTTTGTGATAGCAGCCTAAGGGATAGCAATTGTACGATGGTCATGCCTCCGATAATTAACCTCTGTGAGACCTTTAAATCGACACCCTTAGTTAAATTTTACGGCTTTCGTAGCTCAAGAAGTAGTGGATTATTTGATTTCTGCAGAAAGGACAAGTTTTTGACGCCAAAATAAGAAAATTGGCTATATCTCACGATAGGGAAAAGCTAGAAAGTTGCTTCCAAAAGCAAAATTGTAGAGTTTAACGAGTTCTTTCGAATGGATATAGTCATAGCCATGCAGCTGATGCCAAACGTTCAGAAATTGGCAAAAACCGCCCTGAACGCAAATGTTGCATTTTTGAAGCGCGATTGCGCAGAGGGTGTTAGAATGCTAAAACAACTTATTTTGGAAAGTTTCGTTGAATGTCATCCTGGTTTACGCCGTCAATCAACAATATGTGCCCAAAAGGAATCACCACCTTAAACGGGCTTAAAATTTTTCTTCTGGCCAATTTTTTTCAGGGGGCAAAACCATTTCGGGGGAGGGTGGCCGCCCCGCACCTCCCCGTATCTAAGCTAGTGGGTACATATGTACATACATAACTAAAAATGTTGTAGGCGCATTCTGCAAACGCAGCTTCTGGGATCAAAATTTTGAACATGAGAAATTTCGCATTGAACTGTGGTTGATAGGCTCCACGGCCGTGTACAAGGCAAAAATAAAACACCTTCTGTGTGAATTCGTTCCCGTTCAAGCATAGGCAGCAAATCTTGGCGCTCCTTTTGATTGATTGGAAATCGCTGCAACAGACCCAGAATGGATTGTCGGCAACTGGGGGTGATCTGAAAGGTAGCGCTGGACTCATCACCAGAACACAGAATCAGGTTACTGCTGTCCTTCTTGTACGCTGTTATGTAGCGATTAGAGTTTTTGCTGAAACATTAGAAATAAAATCAATGAAAAGCCAAAGCTTAAGGGGCGCGCCGCATAAGCGTAAATAGCGAATGATCACGAAAACTAAGGTTCCATGAAATACTTGATTATTGTCAACGGAATGGTAGCAAAATGTCTCGGTGTCTTCACTGATAGAATTCAGCAGATACTACACATCTACTATTACGTATATGTATAGACCATCCAAAAATTGTTCAATCAAAACCAAATTTTGTAAACCAATTCGCTGGAAAGTAAGGTCCCATCCCATCCCATTTGAAATTCTCAAGTATTCATCAATCATAACTCCCAGTATAAAGGAAAACCAAAATAATCTATACCCTCGGCTTTTAGATTTTAACCCCATATCCAGGCACAGTTTGTGAATGTAGGCGCGTTGGGTAGCAAACAATGAAGACGGAAATGCCAACTCTAAAATAGTAACGGCAACTTCACTTGCCTAAGGTAAAATAAATTATTCAAGGTTGTCCAGGATTTAGTTGGAGGCACGTTCAGAATGATGTTGCTACTAGTGGTGGTATTGTTATAGGTATATATATTATATATATACATATTATACGTATATATCCTACTTCAACTCATTGCGAGAACACATCTACACGGTTAAAACCATAAACGTTCTGCCCGAGCTAACATAAAAGACGTATATATACGTATGTACGAACCAGTAGAGTTCTCATCTTTCATAAAATTTTCTAATGATATTTGAACTGCCAGCTTAATTTCTTCGCCAACTAGATCTGTATCAGACCTGCCAAAGGCATCCATGACGTATATTCTCTGCTGTTCAAGACAAACTACCGTCTGTGCATAAAAAGGTATATACATATGTATAGTCAGATCCGGGACAAAAAAAACACCCCCAAATAAGGGTAAAAAAACGGGGCCGCCCTGGAAGCCTGGTAGACCCGGCGAGTCCCACTAATGTGTGATAATATAGCGCCACCCTAGATGACCACAAACTATGAGTATGAGACTCCTGGACCAAATAGAAAGTTTTCAGTGTAATTTCAAAGTTGACCTCCCAAAACCACCGCCAAAAGCTAAGGGTCATATCGGAATTTCTAAACTTCTCTTGCTAGCGTGGAGAGACTCCGGGCTTCAATACTGTGCGTGCATGTGGGTCTGTATTGGCCCCAAGTATTAACACACAAGGCACCATATTCCCTACTGCATTGGGGCTCCACCAGCTGACCATTTTTTTGTACCCCCAAAATTTCGCCACTTTTCGGGTAAAAAAATGGTCAGAACCCAGCAAAAATTTTTTCTGAAGCAGTATGGGGGTTTTAATGCGTTTAGAACGCTTAAAAAGCATCGATTAAGGATAAAAACTTTTTAAATTAGTCAAAACCGACCATTTTTGAATATTTTTCAAAAATGGCTGTTTTGCTTATGAAACCTGATTGGTTGATGCTGCACAATTTTTGAACTTTTCAAATCGATAAAAATTGTTACCAATTCGTTATAACTTTGGTTTTTTTGGACAAATACACTAACATTGATGCGCTCTTTCACCTGGAAGCATCAAATCTACTCCAGCGCCAATAGTTTTGGGTGATTTTTTTATACCACAAGCCATTTTTTCTTTACCATTGTCATTTTTAAAAATCACCGATTTTTTTAATTAATCTGAGAACCTGCGGTCGTGGTGCTAGGAAAGATTTTAATACCTGAATCAGTGGCGCACCCAGAGTTTTCTGACAGGGGGGGGGCGGCAACAATGTTGAAAATTTTTTAAAATTTATTTCTACACATGTTTTCGTGCTTTGAGAACGAGCATGTAGTAGCTGGTTTTATTGGCTGAGGTAGTTAAATAGAATTAATCATTCTCAGAAATGCGAAAGCAGGGGGTCTGGGGAGGGCGCAGCCCCCCCAGAAGTTGAGAATTTTTTGCATTCTAGACCTGAAAACAATTTTTTCTGACCACTTTTTGTTGTTTCAATGGATGAAAGCGAATGATGAAGCTGAGCGAATTTTTCAAATTTTGATATTTTTGCACATGTTTTGAGTCACAGTTTCGATTTCGTGAAGTGAAGTAAAGTTACGCAAATGACGATTTAGTAATGATACAGAAACTCCGGTAGCCCCCCAGAAAAAAATTGCAGATTTTTTGAAAATTAGCATCAAAACCGTAATAGAAATGTTCACTTCTTTTTCCTCCGTGGTCCAATTGTTCAGTGGGCAAACTGCTGGGCAAATTTAAATTTGAGTATGCAAATGCCCCAATTTTGCCCAACAAAACCGTGGTTTGAAAAATTTTTTCAAGCCGTGTTGTGGTTATGACTGAGCTTAAATGTGTGCATTTTAAATTGCATTCTGTAAAAAATGCGTGCATACCAGGGGATTTTAATGGGAATTTGAAAATCGTTCCTGCGTAAATTTTGCGTATTTTTATTTTAGAATGCGTATTTTTAATTTCGACTGCGTAAAATTACAAAAATTGCTTCTGAACGTTATAAAGCTATAAACGCATTTAGCTTCGAGTTACTGCGTTTTTACGAGTTTTTAAATAATTTTAAGAGCCTTAGCTTCATTTTACGTTGCATGCTCATCGAACTGCAGTGTCAAAGTATGAATAGCTGGCGAAAAATAGATACGCAGGGGTCTGGGGCGCAGCCCCCCATAAGTCCAAGAAAATTTTAAACTTCGGAGTAAATTTGTGTTCAAAACTTTGAATTCTTTGCCTTGAGAAGTGAATAGTTGGTTAGATACGTATAATGTTCCCTTGAACAGATATTTTAGTTTACTTTGTCAAATCAAAATAGAAACAAACAGCAACGCATACTATGCATAGAACGTACAGAAGTATAGCAACTGCTGCCTGCTATATATATACCGAAAAATAATTGGAGACCAGCCACCCCACCCTGCCCCATATGCTATCCTTAAAACAACCAAAGAACGGTTAATTCGCGCCGAAGGCGCGAAAATTTTTGTTTTTTCTGCTTTTCCTCCTTTCCGCTTCTTAATTTTTCTGACCTTCGAAACCTGACAGGGGGGGCGGCCGCCCCCCCCCTTGGGTGCGCCCCTGACCTGAATCGATAGAGGGCAGTGCCGTGCACTTACACGCAAAACCGCTTCCAGATTGGCCAACATTTGCGAAACTTAGAGGCTTAAGTCGAAAACCATTTTTTTATCCCGGGTCTGACTATACAAGTAACAGAAATGCTCCGCACAAAAGGGGATAATATGTGTGTTGGGCTGGGCCTATGTTTATCCTTTAAATTCCGGTTGAGAAAGGCATAAATCCGACACAGCAACTTTTAGTGAACGGTTCCATGTCGAAAGCTGCTCAGCTCACTTATGGCTTTCATTTGATACAAATTTGACCGCTTTTGAAAAATTTTAGTCTAGACACAAAATCGTCTGTCCCCACCCCACTCCACCACAGCACTCTACAGCCACTTTGGGTATGCAGTTCTATGTTCTTCAAAAGTTGCTCAGCACACTTAGGGCTTTCATTTGATACCAAATTTGACCACTTTTGAAAATTTTATGTAAGACCCAAAAAAATCGCCTAAGTCCCCACCCCACCACAGCACTCCTGGCTTTTTCCGAAGCAAAAATTTCTGGGGGGGAAGTCTGGGGAGGCTCCCCCACAGGTCTGGGGGGCGAAGAAAAATTTTCCATGCGCGCCGGAATGTATCACCATTATCAAGGGTACACTACGAGTTGTCATAGCGTACCTCTGTAAAAAAATGCGTACTTTCACGTACCGAGTGGCAATCTTAACGTACCTCAACATAGTAGCAGGTACGAATGCCTACTGAAATGGTGCTATCTTCAGGCTTCTGTCTCAACATTAGCTAAGTGAAAAGTAGAGGTTGTGGCTATGGGCATAGGTGTAAGGTGGGGGCGGGGGTTGGTGGGGGTAGCCTAGCCCCCCAGCCCCTTTTTTCAACCCTCCCCCGAATCGTTTTTTGGAGGGGGGTGTAGTCGCAGGTGCCAAATTTGGCCAAAATTTGGGTATTTTTAGGGTAAATTTTGCAAAAATTTCAAAAAAGTCCAAATTTTTTTGGCTTAACCCTTTAATGCCGGGAAGGGCCATATGGCCCAAGTGGTGATTTTCGTGATTTCATTTTTGGGACAGGGTCCAGTTGCCGGTTGGCAGTCTGGAAACTTGCTCCTTTTTTCTTCAACGCGTCCACCCTATTTTCCGAAAATATTTCCACACCTGCTTGAAAAATCGAGTTTCTATAGCATTCCGCCGGCAATGGAAATTTTGATGATTTCAAGCCACGTTCGAGCACTGCATTCAAACGAATCCAAAGCCGGCGGTAGTTCGTCAGCGGAAAAGCCGTTTCACCAGCTGATAGGGGAGATTCTGCGCATTAAAATAGCGTATAGTTTATTCTGCCTCAGAGTCAACTCTTGCTCCTAGAAATCAATTAGTTAATTTTCTGCAATGGAGCTTTATCAAAAATTCGCACTTTTGCCGACTTTGACGGCTTCTTTTTCTGGGTGCATCGGGCACCCTTCAATGCTTGCATACGAAATATAGAGCAATCAATTCTCTATCGATTGGTGGTAGTCCCATCTCTCTACGTGCTCCCAGTAAAAAACGGCAGCCAAAAATGTGAAATCGGTCATTTTCAGCCGTTAGTCCGGAGGAAATTCAGGCATTAAAGGGTTATACAATAGTGTTGGAAATTCAAATTTTTGACCTACAACATTCTTCTGCTGCATTTTAATTGCGTTTTTGGCCTAAATTCACGATTCCTAACCGGTTTTGACCATATTTTTAAAAAGTCGCCAAACTCAATAACCCTTTCATGCCGGGAAGGGCCATATGGCCCAAGTGGTGATTTTCGTGATTTCATTTTTGGGACAGGGTCCAGTTGCCGGTTGGCAGTCTGGAAACTTGCTCCTTTTTTCTTCAACGCGTCCACCCTATTTTCCGAAAATATTTCCACACCTGCTTGAAAAATCGAGTTTCTATAGCATTCCGCCGGCAATGGAAATTTTGATGATTTCAAGCCACGTTCGAGCACTGCATTCAAACGAATCCAAAGCCGGCGGTAGTTCGTCAGCGGAAAAGCCGTTTCACCAGCTGATAGGGGAGATTCTGCGCATTAAAATAGCGTATAGTTTATTCTGCCTCAGAGTCAACTCTTGCTCCTAGAAATCAATTAGTTAATTTTCTGCAATGGAGCTTTATCAAAAATCCGCACTTTTGCCGACTTTGACGGCTTCTAACTTTTTCTGGGTGCATCGGGGACCCTTCAATGCTTACATACGAAATATAGAGCAATCAATTCTCTATCGATTGGTGGTAGTCCCATCTCTCTACGTGCTCGCAGTAAAAAACGGCAGCCAAAATGTGAAATCGGTCATTTTCAGCCGTTAGTCCGGAGGAAATTCAGGCATTAAAGGGTTATAGTTTATTGCGAGAAATACACGTTTTAAACTGTATTGTGGAGTTTCTGACTCAATATTGACCTTATGTTGGCCTTGGAAACATTCTGGCAATCAAGTTTCGAGTTTAAAACCCCTGTCTAATGATAAATTTACTTCATGGTTGAATGTTTTTTGGCATTAGAAACGGCTGAAAATGCGATTTTTGGCATAAAAATATAAAAAATTTTTGGGGGGTCCTTCGGGAGGTCTCCAGAGGGGGTCCCCCCAGTCAAGGTTGGGGGGAGCCCCCCCCCCACCCCCAAATCTTTACATCTATGGCTATGGGGAATGGGGGGTTGGAAATTGGAATGGGGGGGGGGCGTCGGATGGAACTATGGGTCTCGGGGGAGGAGGGAGGGCTTTGGAAATATGGCGGTTGGTCCGCGAAAGTACCCCGTCACTTCCACCCCCAGAATTTGAAATTTCAAAATTATCAAAAATGTAAAATTTTCTTTATTTCAACCATAGGTGTGTTAGGGGGGTGTATCTCCCCGCCAAAATGACAAATTTTGACACCCTCCCCAGATTTTCAGATTTTACCTCCCCCCCCCCAAATTTATGGCAGAAAATCGAAAATTTAAGTGGCAAGTTTTGGGGAGTCTCCCCCTCTTTTCGCCCGAACCCCCCCCCCCCAGATTTTTTGCCCAGCCACACCTATGAGTGTGGTGGGGTTGGGTCCCTGCATTAAAATGCCAAATTGTCGCGACCCCTCCCCCCCAGATTTTTTGCCCGGCCACACCTATGATTTTAACCCTTTTTTTCTTTAAAATAAGGCTTGTTTTTAACGGTTAAAGCGTTTTTATACCGTTTTAAAGCGATTCTAAGCCAAAATTTTATAAATCATTTTCAGATAAATGACTGGTTCACTCCCCCCCCCCAAATTCCGCCTCCTGCGCATGTTATGGTGCTTTTGCAATTTTTGTGGATCCCCCCACCCCCAGTTTTTTGCCCAGCCACGCCTATATATATATATATTTGACCTGCATTTACAATGTTTTTGCCATTTTTGCTAGCGGTCTGTTTTTCATTTTTGGTTACCAAAATTTAGAATATTTTTGACGAAAAAATTTAGGCGAAACCGCTAAAATTTTGAGAATTCCTACCACCAATCCCTAAAAATTTGGCTTTTCCGAGTGAGTTTATGAGTTTACTTGTTTACGCGGCATTTTTAACTGGGGGAAGGGTGGGGGGCGCCTCCCCCCACTTTTTGGGTTCCCCCTCACTCGGCCTCACCCCCACTTTTTTGGGCTTCCCCCCACTCTCCCCACCCCCACTTTTTTTCACCTAGAAAAAGCCCAGTATATACGTATACTTATTTCAGGTCGAACTTGTTTGAATTGGAATTGCTGAATATCAGTCAGTGTATTTGATGAGAGTTTAACGGTGCGTACGATGTGTTTCGATTCATCTGACGTGCTTTTAAGTATCATCATTGCACAAACTTCAACTCTGTCAGTCAGTATTGTATACACTTAAATTCACAGCGGATGGACCGTACTATGTTTTCTATTTTCCATTCAATTATGTCCCCAGGCTACGGCGGTGTACGAATAGCATATACGTATATGCAGTTATATCAACCTAGTACGTATATACGTTATTATACGTATATATTTACGAATTCCTGGACGTATATAAGTATTTACGAATCCATGGATGTTCCGTAAGCACGAGATCGGACTATTCTATGTATATATATCTTCATGATTTCCGATATCGGATTATTTTTGCATATATATAATGTGCTACTTCTACGTGCTGATCCTGCAGCTGAGTGAAACTGGGTAAGTTAAGCATACGTAGAGGCAATGTTAACTTATTGAGTGTTTTTCCTTAAAATGTCAACAGTAGTTTCTTTGGTTTTTTGCAGACTTTATTTCCTTCAACGACCATGCCTGGCGCTAAATGTACGGTACCAAAAGAATATTTGATTAGCTTGCTTTTGGAAAATCGTCGGGCTATTACTGATGCCAATGATGTCGACTGTGCCCCACTGTCCAATTCAATATGGAAGAGTTTGTCCCAACGGATAACCAGTGATCAAAACGTTGCTTATTCAGAAAAGGCTTTATATTTATTTGCAAAACGAAATTTTCCCAACTTATGTCAACGAGAAGAGTACACTACTGACAGAACACAATCCGATTCTTCTGATTCCAACCTTGATCTCTCCCTGGATAACCGGGATCGTGATCGTGATGATGACGAGGATTACCTCTGTTCTGGTGATGTAGTAACTGCTACTTTGACCCCTCAAGATTGGGCTAAAATTCAGCCTGCCAATTTAAGCGACCGAATGACTGAGGGCTGGACTTCCGTGATTGCTATGCGACTGTGGGAATCCTCCAGACGTCCCTGTGCCCTTATGTTTCGTAAACATCGTATTAGCTTTCATGGCTCTCATTTTGTTTCTGCTGCTGCCTATTGCAAAGAATGTTCATGTGAAGTGCTTCTTTGCATTAAGGACCCCCCTACCTCCAACCATAATGTCACTGTTGACTGTTTTTATTCTGGATACAAAGAGGACTGTCATACGGGTACTGCGAAGCGGCCGCTACGCGGAGCTGAACGTGCCGAATTTTCGTCACGTTTAGCTGAATCTAATGAGACTGCATCAGGATGGAGAAAACGAAAAGCCGCTGATCTCATGGTGGCTGGCGAGAATGAACCACCTCATTTGTATAGCTCATCAGTGTTATGGAAAGCTAAATCAGAAGCGAAAACTAAAGGAAGATTGCACCAGAACCCAGTTTTAGCTTTGTCAACAGCGAAGCATCTGCCACAGTTTCAGTATGTCCTTAGAAATATTGGTCTCGACAAATTTTTCGTATTTTACTGGTCCGATTTGCAACTGAACTTTTACAAACTGTGCTGCCAAAAAGATGTTGGCCTTTTATGTTTGGATGCAACTGGATCTATATCTAACCCTTTGTCGTTGCCGAGTGGTGAGAAAAGTGGCCACCTCTTTCTGTACCTGTAGTGGCATTTAGGAATCTTGGAATCACTGTTCCTGCTGTGCAAATGATTTCCGAAATACACAACGCAAACTTCATTTCTTTTTGGCTATCAGAATGGATCATGTCCTCAGGTGGGGTCATACCAAAAGAAGTGGTGTGCGATATGTCCAAAGCATTATTGGTAGCTTGCGTAAGAGCTTTCACTCACTTGGCTACCATTGACAACTACGCCAATGAATGTTGGTTACTTCTTGAAGAACCGTGGCGGGAAAAGATGACCTGCTTTTTACGTATAGATGTTAATCATTTCATGAAAGCAGTCGCTAAGTGGCCTGAATTTGTTGGAAAGCAAAAGAAAATCAAGGAATTCTACCTTCGCTGCATTGGTCAGTTAGTACAGTGCACTACATTAACTGATGCTGCAACCATTTTGAGATCTGTTCTTCTGGTTGCTCGTTGTGAAACAGAGGGCACAAGCAGCAGAACAAACCTACCAGTTTCTGCTGAACAGCCTAAGCAGTGGTTGAAAAATCTTATTGCTGGTGGTAGTGCAGATGATCTTACCGATGTTGATGAAAACACAACGGAGGAAATTCTGGAACAGGCATTTCCTGATAACGACGTCCCCAATAAATTCTACTCGTGGGTGTCTGAAATCGATTCCTTGATCGAAACGAATTTGACTGATGACGGCGACCGAGACAATATATTATTCCTTCCTGAAGTTATACCCCGCCTAAAAAAGTTATGCAAATGGCTCCCATTGTTTTCAGGAATTATGGTATCGTCTTTTGGATATGGGAATGTTTTTGAAAGCAGTGCCTTTGTTGAATCCTACTTCAATGATTTGAAGAACAATGTCTTCAGAAATGCCTTACCAATGCGTGTAGATGACGCCGTCATTGGTCACATTAAGGCTGTTGAAGGTTCGATAAAGTTGGCGTATGCAGCTTTGAATACTGGTTCAAGTTCAACACATTCTGGAAGAAAATCAGATTCAGGATCCGTCCTAGCTCTAAAGGAAAAAGAGGTACCTTCCCAGCCTACCCCAGAAATTACGGCAATGTCAGTTGGTACCTGTGTAGCGTGTAAGAACGGCCATGCTCCAGGCGGCGCCCATACCTGCATACACTGCTCTAAACCTGTCCATGCTTTTAGCCCCTGCTCTTTCCCTGTGGAAGGCTCTGAGGAAGGATACGGACAGCAACGGCTATGTGGATCCTGCTTAGAGCTGTCTACCAGAAGTGCTGCGGTTACGGAATTGGCTGAGGTAGAAAATTGGAGAAATATGGCAGCAGAACCAAAGCGACGTCGAGCTTCTTATTTGGAGAAAAATCCTAATTTGGCAACTACCGACCTCAGCGTTGCTAAGGGACCCACAACATTGAAAATTTTAAAAAATGGAAGCATTCTAAAAGCAGTGAAAGGGCTCTTCAATTGTCCACCCTCATTCCACGTGTGCTTTTGATTCAGTCTGTCTTTGTTTTGCTGCAGCATTTTGTGACAGCTCGAAATTCAGGGAAATTTTGGAGGCGGAGGCCTCCAGTCCTTTCTTCCAGTTAGCTTCAGATGTTGGCTCAGGCAAGCTGAGTGCGCAGTCCTACCAGCTGCGAGCCCAAATTTTGAAGGAAAACTTTGCCTTGCCTTCGCAACTGTCATCTCATGACAAGTTTCTATTCCTTGATTGCATATGTTCTGCTGACCACATGGCCCAAAAACTGCTGAAAGATTTTCCTTGCCTAACGGAGACCGCCCTTTGCAGTTCGCGGTTTTGCCCTCGAAGAGAGGTCGTCATGACTTCAGTTGTTGTTCCTCTACCTATGGCTGCTTTCAGTCATAGTTCCACTTTGGCTGATCATCTTGTTAAGTGCGACCCGCCCGCCGTTTGTAACAAGATGATTCCACTCGAGCATGCGGTTCCTGGAGGGCATTACCACTTTAATCCTCATCAAGGTCCCGTTCGTTTGTGCAGTGGCGTTATTGAAGCCACCCGAACTGTAGGAAGCTATACTTTAATCCAGTTCAATGACTCAGAAGGAGAGTGTGGAGCCCCCTCAGAAACATTTGCTGGAGTTACGACAGAAAAGGCTTACGTTAATAGACTAGACAGCTTTCCTAAGTCCTTCAAGCTTGGAGACAAAACATTTTATTTGAGATCCGTTGTGTGCTTTTACCCCCCACGACTTGAAGGAGTTGGCCATTACACTGCATTTTGCCTTAGATCGGATCAGAGATGGGAGGAGCTTGATGATTTTCGGGAGAAACCTGTGCCCGTTCCTCAGAGCCATGTGGTCAATGCTCACCTTGTTCTGTATACTGTTTAAACGTTTAAGTGTCTAGATTCGTTTTGGTGTTTACGATTGTTGAGTTCAGCATCAGCTATTGTATCTATTCTTTTTACATTAATGATCTCAAATAATATGCTTAGTGTTTATCATAGGTGTACCTGGGGGGGGCCCTCCCCCAAATGGAAAAGTGCCGGCCCCACCCTCGAAATTTTGGACGCAGACCCCACCCCCAAATGGCCAAATCCCAGACCCCACCCACCCAGATTTTTGCAAAAAATCCAAGTTTTTCAACTAAATGAGCAAAAATGAAGAAATATTGCTGATTTTGAGTTGGAAATAACGTTTTTTCAGCGAATTCGAGAATTTTTTAAAATTTTGACCGGAAAATTTTTTACCCCCCCCAATGCGATTTTTCCGGACCCCACCCCGCCTCAAAACAGCTGCCCCTCCCACCTAATTTCGGCTACCCCCTCCCCCAATGATTTCTCAAGGTACACCTATGGGTTATTGGTAACCAACCAGTTATGTACCGTTGAAAATTGTGTTTTGCAAAAATTGGAAATGCTCTGACAAGTAATCCGATTCTAGATGTTCATTCCAAATTTTTTAAAATTATCTCAATAAAGCAAAAGTTTTTACTGATTTGTTTTACCAAGTTTAGCAATAATTATACGCGAAAATTGCTTCCGATTTCTAGTCACTTTCAAAGCTAAATTTCTAAATAATTACTCTGGTTTTAATTAGTTCAAGTCCTACTCCACCCCTTACCTCCATTTGCGGGAGGGTGGGGTATCAGTTCTAACCTGTTTTTCGTAGCAGGGGTCGGTTGCGGGTCTGCACGACCCTACATGTTATCCAATGATGGTTACGTATTACGTAAGAATAGCATAGCTATAACAAGACAATACTTACGCATTCTGGTCCATTGGTCCATGAAGAATATATATATAGTACTGGCAATCGTAAATGCCAGCACAACCATCCATATTGCTTATTATATACATCCATTACAGTTTCGTGTTTTATAAAACTTACAGAAGCAAGCTGAGTATTTCTAAAAGCAACTCACACTTGCATTCTGAAAATTATACGAACACAATTCTGAAGATGCTCGCAGAAAGGAAATTCTCGTTTGAACTAGTCCATAAATATATATACAGTGCGATACACTGCGCCACTGTCTTTTCCCCAACTCCACCCCCCCGCCGATGATCATTGGGTTAGCTAGCTGGTAGCTTGTAGTTCATTTATCTAAAAAGTTACGATGTTTTAACAGTTGTGAACTCGCAGTTATAAATTCATATATGGTATCAATAATATTTCTAGTGAATAATGGTGGCTTTAAGCATATCTGATTGTAATGTTTTTACTATCAGTAAATTGAAGGCTAAAATGTTATAGCTAATTGACGGCTTTCTGGAAATTACCACTCAATTTTGAAAATCCTCGTACTTTTGATTAGGGAAGGGTACGTGATAAAATCAATATATATTTACAAGGTACACTTTAGCGTACCACGGTACGCAATAAATTCAGATAGCGTACCTGATTGAAAGGTGCTGACTTCCAGAGGGTAAATTTTCCTAAAAATGCCTAAAAATAGCTATTTTTTGCTGCTGAGCTAAGAAATTAACTATTTTTAACTGCGATTTAGTTCACACCGCCGTGTTCGCTCTTGAATTCCAAACATTGATCGAAATTTTGCGCACATTTTGCGCACTTGAAAAACGCCTGCATTGATTTTTGCGCGCATGTGTGCAAAAAGTTATTCATCGTTTAACATTTTGAAAAATGGTGGTGCTAACTTGTCTTTGCACCACAGAAAAAAAGCGAACTTTCGTAAACCACCATCTCCTAAATTTTGCTCTTTGTGTGCCTAGATTGCATGCATTTCGCGCATGCTGCTGGAACGTTCTTTATTGCTGTTTAGTGTTTAAGTTCTATTATTTTCGAAGAAATTCAGTAATGGTAAATCTATTTCATCTATAGCTAAGTATTGGCTCTACTTGCGCACTTCCACTATGATGGTTCCTTCCTTCTTACTTTTGATCGCTATTACTATTGAACTGGATGAAAGGTGTCTTTCTGGGCGTTGCGGGGAGAGCTGGAATTTTTCATTACAATGCCATTATTTTCAATTTTAATAGCCGAAAGTTAGGAGCTACTCGAAAATTTGGGGGGATTTAGTTGAAATTTTCCTCCCCCTCCCCATGAAAATTGCACATAATTTCAGAAGGGGGGTGCAGCGGAGGTGCAATTTTCTCTATTTTTTACTTTCAAATCGAACTCTTAAACTACTTTCACGAAAACATTACCCCAAAACAAAACATTTTGCAGTAAAAGGATATTTTTCGAAATTGCCGGCTGAGCATAAAATGGGCGCGGGGGGGGGTGCCGACCGACGGAGGGAGGGCGGGTTTCGCCAAAATTGCCACAAACCTCCTCTGTTTTCAATTTTTTGCCATTTTGCCACTTTCTCGCCAAACTGAATATCTGGGGGGGGGCCGGGGTCGCGCTCGCGACTAGAAGGGTTTAATTATTTTTGTGAGTGTATATATATGGCCTCGACTCCCTTAGACTTAGATGGTCGACCATCAAGTTTCCAGAAAATACCATCCCCTTGCCTCAGCCAAAGATTCCGGTAAAACTGACCTCTTTTTTAAATCACGACCCCGCCGACTTTACTACTAAAATTTGTTTCATCCTTCTTTGTATATACTCCCAAGCCCAATCTGTATCCAAAGACACCTTTCATTGGCTTATATTTTGGCGTGTGGTATGATTAATTGCCTATACGATCATTATATTTGCTATTCCTATCACGGCCTGGAAACCGATACTTAGCTTCGCAGGGGTTGTCGAATTTCTTAAATCAGAGTTAAGGAATATTTGATACTGACTCGATTTAAGACTAGACAGCTGTGAATTCAGAACAATGCATTGGAACATGAGAGTATTTAGTATTGTGATCCTGTTCGAACCATTCCAACTTAATCTTGATTTGCGTCCTTCCACTACTACAATGGTAAGTGTTACTAGTGAGTATAGTCACATGTTTTGTCACTATGTAGCTATAGCTTAGTTTGAAAACTGCCAGACTCATTTTTGCATGGAACTTAAAACTGCATTTACACATTTCTCATTTCTTGTAGTTATCACACACACAGAGCTGGACTATATAGTATGAGCTGTCTCATGAGATCAAACAATCATTTTAAAACAAACGACATACGTCTACGCCTGTAGGGAGCCAGGGTATTTGGTCCCCTCCCTTTGGGGTGTCGGAAGGCCCCTATGTTAAGTGGAAATTTTCACGAAATTGTCCAGATTTTCACAAATTTATTATATTTTTAAAAAAATCAGCAAATTTTGGTTAAAAGTCGAAAATTTTTAACAAATTTTTGTGAAATTTTTCGGAAAATTAAAGCCAAAATTGCAAAAATTTGGCTAAAATTTTGGCATTCCCAAAGAAGGTAGCCGAATTTTTGGGTCCCCGCTCTTCAAACAATCCTGGCCACGCTACTGGTCTACACAAGCAACTGCAGTACTGAGATATATTGGCTCTTCCTAAACTGTGACTTTCTCCAAACATTTGTTCAATTAACTTTTTTTGATTTTCGATTCTTTTGCTCGATTTTTCCATATAAAGCATACATGTCGTGTCGAGTAGGTAAAGAAAGAGCCAGTATATACGTATACGAGTGTGTTTTCCGTGATATTCTACACAGTATAAAATAAGATCTGCGCAGCAATTCTTAAAGAGGTTGCAACTTTCATTGGTTTTCCAGGCCTAAAGTGGTCAAATTTTTCCCAGTGTCCCGTAAGGCGCCTGCAGTAGGAAACGTAGTGACCAATGGATCCCAGAGATACGTCGCCTGAGGGAGGTTCAAAAGCCAACTACTGAACGAAGATGCCAAGTGAAGTTTCCCATGGTAAATTGTTCAGTGAATTGACTCAAACTGAACATTTCGACATTGTTCAATGTCACTCTCGGAATGTACGCCTGCCATCACCCACACTTCCGCCAAGCTCCAACAAAATGTACTTGTTAGGGGCCTTATTTCTATAGAAAACGCAAACAGGGGCAAACAGGCACCCCCTCGTCATCAACGACGTATGTGGCTCTTTCAGTTATAGCTGCAGTGTCTATTGGGCGTTTGCAAAGGGAAAACTTCGCACTTATGAAATTCCCTTTGAATGGCTTCATTAAACTGCACAGCGTTCGATACCGCGTTTTCGTTTATCGTGACGGCAACTATAGAAGACTGGCGCGGGGGTTCAGGACAATCTGCATTATTGCAGAAGTTTTTCAATCACTGTAGACGGATTATTGAGAAACACCAAATTTGCAACCACGCCAGCAGTTGAGGTACATGAGACTTGAACGAGGCTGAATCCAATTTTTCTATTTTCAAAATTTTTCATGGCAAGCTTTGCCCGCTGACGATATGCCGAGGCATTGATACCATTCTCAAAAATACTCTTCACCAGAAAGAAAGCTTCGTTTTCAGGGGTTGCTTCCTTGGCCTTACCTAGGATGTCTTGGATAATAAAGTTGCGATAGTCTTCACTGTCCCCGTATGCAACAAGAATGCTTGCAGTAGGCTATCCAAAGCACAAGTGTTGCTGAGTATTACCTTGATGTCTCCAATGGAGATCGGCTTAACCGCGTATCCAGCACCATTTCTGGAGG
The DNA here is from genome assembly GCA_030248195.1 of Trissonchulus latispiculum. Lineage (NCBI taxonomy): Eukaryota > Metazoa > Nematoda > Enoplea > Enoplida > Ironidae > Trissonchulus > Trissonchulus latispiculum. The sequence continues at coordinate 18,428 of JASAND010018491.1, forward strand.
TACTGGATAGCAGATTGATCTTTTTGATCCAGTGAGATCAGCAGTGGCAAAATCAGGATCCTTTTGGAAATAGTATCCACTTTTCATTTTCTTCTGCGGTGGCTCACCTAGACCACGCCAATTTTCAATACTTGTATTTTCTTGGATGATGCCTCTCTGCTTCTTGTTGGAATAGTAGCACCTGATGCAAATGTGAGCACCAGAATACCCTTCATCCCCCACCCTCCTCTACAGGCATTGAACATTCCTCCAAATGATGTACTGTTTTGCTACAGACCAAGCATCTGCGGTCATAATGAGGCTTGGATCCATTTGCGCAAGCTGGACATAAAGGTAATGACAAGGGGCTGTTGTCTTCCAGGCTGGCTTGGCTCACATCCGTATTACACTACTCCTATCGCTTCCACGTTGGCTTCTATTGATGCCTCATTGAGAATTGACATTGACAGCCGTGTTGCACCTGTAACCGATGTAATGTGTTGAACTACAAATTCATCCGCTCTTATTTTGCCGCATTTCCCAAACACGCGATGCTTCAGGTGTCCGAAATAGTGCTCCACGGTAGCGCTAGAGGCTCTGCTCATTCCATATTCAAAGTGTTGACGCATGACTGTCCAGAGTGGCAGAGACATGCATAATTTTCGGGGAAGAGGTATGATCATTTCCGGCAGAAATTGAGCATTTTCTTGATCGCCTTCCGCTGACTTTTGAACCTTTTGAACGATGTTTTCGAACCAGCCACTGAACAAAGTTTTTCCTGTAACCTCCCAACTTTCCGGACTGAAATCTTCATCAAGATCGACTAACTTTTCTTCCAAAATGATAGGGTTGATAACATAGGACAACAGCTCCTTCAAACGTTTCAAAACTTGTTCCAGCTGCAGAAATTTCTCCTGTTTGCAACATTCCATCAGTTTCAGAAAGAGCTACAGTAAGTATAGCTTCTAATACATTTGATGCCTCATCAAGATTGTCTGCCGATATCAAGAGACATAGACATTTGAGATAGAATTCTCTCGTTCTGTCTCGGATCTTTTTCTTGGAGAGGCAATCCCACGAAGATATAATCTTCACAACATGAGCCACATCCACCCTGATATATGCAGCTGGAGGACTCGCAGGCTTACCAAACAGACATTCAGCACATTCATGCAAGTACGCTTCGACAGAAGGGCACGCAGCAAATACTCTAACAGCTGCGCTCATAGAGATGAGGAGGTTCCAACTGCCAATCTGACACTGCAGCAGCTTGCTTCTCTCTCCATACTGAAGAGCACGTGTTGGAATCGAGCAACTGGCTGCCAATCCGCCTTCTTTCTCCACCACGCAGCTGATTTTTGACTACCGGATTGTTATAAGTAGGAGGAGTCCCGTAAATGGAGCAGTGAAGGGTTTGGACTAATCCCTGATCTTCGCAGTTGGGCATGTATGCTCTTAGTTGAGCACCACAACCGACACAATAGCCGATAATTTTAACGTAGTGAGGCCCGTGAGGACTAATAGTATGCTTCCTAAAGCTGAAAGCACACGGCAGTTTCAGTTTATGCCAAATCTTAGTGGACACCACCGTGGTCCAACCATCTTGTAGCTTCCACTTCGTGCGTACAGTTGAGTCCTTCCTACCATGGCAAGTTTGGATTGGTTTTAGTACCTGCCATTCCTTGTCCTCCAGAAATATTGTGAAGGATTTCCACTTAGATTTGTTGGGGACATTCCACTCAACTTCGTCTTCGCTGTGGCTCAGGCATTCGGGGTCACTGGAAATATTGCTGGTCTCATCGGTATAGTTACGATCTTCCAAGGATGAACCAGCCAATTC
>JASAND010018492.1:0-19499 GCA_030248195.1 Trissonchulus latispiculum
CCTCCCTCATGATGTCAGACAGAGGAGTACTAAACTCGAAAACCGGGCGAAAAAACTCTTCCACATCCCGGAACCGCGCAGTGGTGCCAGGTTTCTTGCCTGACATTTCTAAAACATAAACACGCGCACAGCAATAGTTTTTTGCGCCCACCCCCCCACCCACCCCTCTTGGGGGGGGGCAGGGTTGGGTTTTTTTCCGGAAAAAAATTATTGCGGAAAAAAACTAGTTTTTTCCGGTTTTTTTCCGGTTTTTTTCCAGTATTTTTCCGTTTTTTTCCGATATCACCAAAGGTTTTAAATTGCTTCTGGAGTGCCAAAATTGAGGAAATTTTAATGAATTTAAGCTTTTAAATGTATTTTCATGCGATAAACTATAAATACAGGCGATTTTAAAGAATTTCTAGATTTTTTCGGAATAATTCAAAAATTTTCCCAAAATTTCCAATTTTATTGCTAATTTTTCAAAAATTTTTCAACTTTTCGGAAAAAAACTCGCGAGTATTCTTCCGAAGCCTGCGGAAAAAAACGGAAAAAAACGGAAAAAAACCGTTTTTTTCCGGTAGTTTTTTTCCGGTGCCCATCCCTGGGGGGGGGCGTCCCCCACAAACAGTTCTCGGAGAGGGTTAAAAAACTAAAAGGCAGGGGGCACCCCCCCCCCAAGTGATTGCCCCCCCCCAAACATCAGCCCTTTTGAGGTCGCGTGGGGTCAGCAAAAAACGAATTTGGGGGGGAGTATAAATTTCTTTTGTCAAAAATCTAGAAAAAATTTGCAAATTTGCTAAAAAAGCGTTATTTACAGAAAAAATCCAACAATATCTCTTTATTTTTGTTCCTTTCCTGGAAAAACTTTATCCACAAACAATTTTAACAAAAAAATATCCAGGGGCAGGTGGTGTACAAGAAACATAAACCGTCCCGCCCACAAACAAATTTCCCCAAAAAATTTTTCAAAAAATACAGAGGGGGAGGTGCTGTACAAGAAAAAATATCGAGGGCGAGGTGGTGTACAACAAAATAAACCGACCCCCCAAACAATTTCGCTACAAGTTCGAGGAGTGGTAAGCCCCCCCCCCCGAAGTGACTGCACCCCAAATACTTTGAACAAATATATCCTGCAAGAGGTGAAGGTGGTGTACAAAAAAAACACCAATTTCCCCAAACAATTATAGGTTACCCCAATTTTAACAAAACTATGGAGGGGGGGTGATGTACAAGAAGAACCCAAAATTGGCGGACCCCCCAGATTTTTTGCCCAGCCACACCTATGGAGGAGGTCGTGTACAAAAAAAGCACCCCCAAGCAATTTCCCCAAACAATTATACGTTACCCCAATTTTAACAAAACTACGGAGGGGGGGGGGGTTGCGTACAAGAAGAACCCAAACAATTTAAGTTTTCGGCGAGGGTTCAAAAACAAAAAGCCAGGGGGGGTCCTACACCCCCCCACCCACGCCCACCCCCCCCCCCCAACAGGTACACCTACCACCACAAAGGGGGCGGGTTAGCTAGTACTTAGCTTATTTTTTAGCTACTATTTGGCTTCTCCGACTTCTTCTTGTACAACAGTTAACCTGCCTATCCGACTCCGATCCGACTCTCCCTCCGATCCGACTCCGACTCCAACTTTCATTTGTACAATTCAAAACCTGCCTATCCGACTCCGATCCTAGTTTAGTGCCGTCCGACACTTCCGCATTTCTTATGTACACTTCTAAACCTGTGCCTATCCGACTCCGACTTAAACGCAATATCTGACTTAGACGCAATATCTGACTTAGACTTGTACAATTCTTACGCTGTGTTTTTCAGTATTTTTCACACTATTTTTTCATTGTTTCAGACTTCGATCCCATCTCCATATCTATTTACCGTTTTCCAACTTCCCCATAGGACATCCCACTATCTTGTATAGACCCCATCACTTTATTTCCGAGTTGCACGCATGAATTAGGACCCGATGTTTCAGGCACTGAAACTGAAACTGACACTAGGCTTCAGGTTGTACAGGTTTCAGTTTCAGTTTCAGAAACTGAAACTTAAACTGAAACTATTTCGTGAGGAGACCTGAAACTGAAACTGAAACTATTTTAGGCGACCGAATGAAACTGAAACTAGATTGGGTAAAGACCTGAAACTCGGACTGAAACTAGTTTCAGTCTTTTTTCAAGACATGAAAATTTGAAGGTTTAAAGCGGTTTTTTCGTTAATACTCTGCAGCGAAGTATATATGATCATAAATTCATGCATTAGTGTCTCAAGGCTGGAACCTGCAGTTTTTCGAATGAATTGAAACTGACACTGAAACTCCGACTAAAACTAAAACTGAAACTGAAGCTAATTTGGGAAGAGACTTGAAACTGAAACTGAAACTAACATCGGTTACTAAAACAACACTATACCTTGAGGCTAAAATAGATGCTAAATTTAAAATTGTGGCTAAATTTCGAAAGTTTAATCATTTGTTAAATCATACACGGCGGGGCTTTCCTGATGCTTTTGCTGTCGTATCACCAAACACGGATAATAATAATGCAATTTAGACCAAAACCCAGTGCAGATTGATTAAAGTATTTCCCGGAATCCGAGCCTGGGGGTCTGGGGAAAGCCGTCCAGTTCTGAGTCCAGGCTGTTTCTGAAATTATAGTCCCGGGGCCTTTTCAAGAAAGGGTAGAGTAGAGTTAAAATTAACTCGATCCTTTTCATGAAAGAGTTAAAAGAGGTAAACTCAAGCTTGAGTGGAGTTAAAACGAGTTAAAACAGCTATTTTTATCTCTACTCTACTCTACTCTACCCTTTCTTGGAAAGGCCCCCGGATACAACTTTGCCCCCTCTACTTTCAGGTTAAATTGAGTGTAGATGCAATTTGACTGCAGTTTCATAGCTACAACTAAGGAGCCTCCCCTCTGCCCATGTTGCTTATTGCCGCTATCATCATAAAACGCCGAAAACTATTAAAATTTTAGCTATCTGAACTATTTAACTTACTTTAGGATTAAAAAATTTTGCCACTATCAACAATATTTAATGAGTACAGGTTAGCAATTGCCGTTGAAGTACTAATGCCCAAATTAAAAAGATTGATATTAGCCAGCAATATTAGATAACTGTTATCTAATTTTCTAGATTTTCAATCAATCCCGAAATAATAGCTAACTGATATCTTTTATAACTGATAACTTTTATCTATTTTTCTTGAATGTCAACAGTGATCATAGAAAAATGGATAACAGCTAGGAAATTTTTTTACAGTGTAGTGCTCACACCAGTACTGCTAGTGAGACAAGTTGCCTTACTCGCCTGCCGGCCGAGTTCGACTAAAAGTTTTCGATACACTAGCACTCGTAACTATCAACAACCAACAACAACCAACACTGCAACTTGTAGCACCCGAGTACTAGCAGACTAGTACAACATTATGGAACCGATCCCGGATGAATCAATCCGGTCATGTCCCGGTGATCTTGGGACCGGTTCCATGAAACCTTAACTACCAAGTGCTAGCCGTCGAGTCAAGTGTATCATAAAAATATTTTGCTGAAATCAACTAAATTAGCTAAGAGTGTTCCGTCACTCGACAAGCAATTGTGAACATGGTTTGGTGGGGTCTGGAGGGTTTAAGGGGGGGTCACTTTTTCACGGGTTTTTCGACCATTTCCGATTTTGCTCATTTTGACATATTTTGTGGGTCCTCAAAAAAGACAAGTGCGTTTTGCGTAATGTTGCTTCTGTCGTTCTCTAGAGCCCTTCAAAGGTGACCTTGATATGTGTTAAACATAGGAAAATGATGAAGTTAGGTTCAAAAGTGTGTTGCAGAAAATTTTTTCGCTGTATGAAATTACAGTACTGAAACTTTCCACATATGTCAATGACATATTGTAGAGTGCCGCTATCTATATCAAGACCAAAAAATGTGTATACAAACTTCGACCGTTTATAGCAGATGAACCTTTGGACTAAACCCCAACAATGTATATATTTTTAGAATCCTCAGGAACCCGAGATTTTGAAACTTTGGAAAACCCCGGAATTCCGGGTTTCATTCACGGAAAATCCAATATTTTTGGTTTTTTGCCCAATTTTTATCGCAATCAAAATTTTGTTTTCAGGATCGAATGGAGCTGGTCTCGCTGCATATTTTTGCTCTTGGAAATTTTTCACAAAAATGCACCCAATTTACGGAATTCCGGGTTTTCAAAATTTCCGGATTTTAAAAATTTTCTCCAATACCCACAAGATGGGTATCATTCGAAAGCTCTTATCGAGCTGAACAACTTTTGTAATAGAATGAACTCTTGACAGTGCACACAATTTCCAAAATTTGGGAAAACCGGATTTTTCGGATTTTGAAAATTTTCTCGAATACCCCACAATATGGATATCATTCGACAGCTCTTGATGGGCTGAACAAATCTTGTAATAGAACCAACTCACAGGAATGAGCCCAGTTCTCGGAATTCGCTAATACCTTCCAAGATAGAGTGAAATCCGGAATTCGATAATTTCGGGAATTGGGTGCGCTTTCAGACATTGGATCCATTACAAGATTTGTTCAGCTCATCAAGAGCTTTTGAATGATACCCATATTGTGGGGTATTGGAAATAATTTTGAAAATCCAGAAAATCCTGTTTTCTCGAATTCCAGAAATTGTGTGCATATTCAAGAGTTCATGCTATTACAAAAGTTGTTCAGCTGGATAAGAGCTTTCGAATCATACCCATCTTGTGGGTATTGGAGAAAATTTTTAAAATCCGGAAATTTTGAAAACCGGAATTCCGGAAATTGGGTATATTTTCGTGAAAAGCTTGTAAGAGCAAAACTTTACAGCGTGACCAGCTCTATTCGATCCTGAAAACAAAATTTTACAATAGGATGAACTCTTGAAAATGCGCTCAATTCCCGGAATTCACGAAAACCGGATTTTCCGGATTTTAGAAATGTTGTAATACCCAATAATGTGGGTATCATTTGAACGCTCTTGATGAGCTGAATAACTTTTGTAATAGAACCAATATCTCAAAATGCAGCGAACTCACGGTATAAAGGAAAAACGTGCTGGCTAGTGTTAGACCCGGTTTTCGTGAATTACGGCAACTTGGTGCATTTTCAGATAGTCTAGGTGCATGGTTCTATTACAAAAGTCATTCAGCTCAACAAGGGCTTTCGAATAAAATCCATATTGTTGGGTATAGGAGAAAATTCTTAAAATCCGGTTTTCGTGAATTCCGAGAATTGAGTGCATTTTCAAGAGATCATTCTATTACGAAAGTTGTTCAGCTTGTTATGAGCTTTCGAATGACACCCATCTTGTCGGCATTGGAAAAATGTTTAAAACTCGGGAATTTTGAAAACCCGGAATTTCGGAAACCGGGTGCATTCTCGTGAAAAGCTTGTAAGAGCAAAAATATGCAGCGGGACCAGCTCTATTCGATCTTGAAACCAAAATATTGATTGCGATAAAAATTGGGCGAAAAATTAAAAATATTAGATTTTCCGTTAATGAAACCCGGAATTCCTGATAATTCCGAAGTTTCCAAATCTCGGGTTCCTGAGGATTCTAAAAATATATATATATATTGTTGGGGTTTACTCCAAAGGTTAATCTGCTAATCTGCTATAAACGGTCGAAGTTTGTACACACATTTTTTGGTCGTACTATAGTTTGGTTAAATTGTGTTGAGTGCCGGATTTTTGGTGAATTTTTAAAGTCAGAATTTTGGAAAATCGAGCGTCTTTGGACTACGAAGAACAGGACCTACAGTGCTCTTTTGCTTGTCCTGAACGATTGGCAAAAGCTACAGAAATGGCCAATAGATAGCTGCAGCCTATGCATAAAAACACGTATTATGAAAGTATTCGCAAGTTTCGATCAACTATAGTAAGTTCGAAAAACTTGCCACAAAAACAGAAAATTTTGGTAAAAATGGCCATTTTTCGTAACTTTCACATTCTTTTGATAATTTCTCACTCATTATGTGACAAAAAATCACCAAACTTTGCAGATTTATTCTACTGGGCAGTCCTCCAAAGTTAGGTCAGTGCAGCACTCAAGCATGCATTGTGAACGCCTGGATAGCTAGCCTTGAGCCGCGTCTGCACTAAAATATTACCTTAGTAAAGGCTTTAATTTGGTGTATCGGTCAACCCTGTTCTCAATCGCGTTTGGTCTGCACGTGACTGTGCAGGGCTCATCACCGAAATTTTCAAGTTTTACAGCTTTGAACCTGGATAACTCTGTCACAGTTTGATTTCGAACACTAATATTTGGTCTTTTTTAAAAACATATTGAGGGCATATTATGTGTGAAAATGACTGAAAAATCCGTGACTATCGATTTTTGACCAAAGTGACCCCCCCTTAAGCCCCTCCCCAATACGGACAAGGTACAAGCCCTACCACCGTCAGGAACAAGGTGTAGCAAAAAATGGTCAAGGGGTAAGCAAAGGTAGCCGGAAAAATGGTTTTTAGACTTAAAGTTAAAAAATTTCCGGTTTCGCCGTAACATTTTGTCTAACATGTTTGATTTTCGTGAAAATCAGGCAAAAGTTTGAAATTTTTTCCAAAAATTAAAGATTTTGTTGCAAATTTAATAAAGCAATAGCAAATTCTAATAAAAATTTCGTTAATTTTTGGAAAAATTTCCTAATTTTTTCTTTAGGTGCAAGCCTCCCTAGAAATTTTAGTTCAAGATACAAGTCCCCTCAAAATTTTTTGGGGACAATCCCCCAGGACCCGACCCTATGTTAATGTAAAGCTCATTGTAAAAAATCTAAATTCCACTGGATTACCTAGTGGTTGGACGCTTTAGCACCGCTAGCGGCCCAACACGATCACTGTTAGTTGTATCATACTGACTGCTTCCATGTTGTTGTTGTTGTATTTATTTAAGGTGAAAGTGGTTTTGCAAATATGTCTTTCGTTGTGGTGTATGCGTAACTAACTAAATGAATGACTGGTAAACTAAACCCTAACGTAATCTGTTCATAATAAAAATTCTTCGATTGCGTTTTTCTGTAGCTGCCGTCTTCAGTACTGCCACTGGGGCTATCTACTCTCCACCGTTCAGAGCCAACATGACCATTCTTCCAACAGATTGTGATCCCTATCTTATGAGTCGATGCTTCAATGTACTGATTCAGGAAGCCTTTCAACTGGGTCTCACCTATATCCACAGTGACCCGGCCAGACTGGCTGAGACCATAGAAAACTATATCACAAAGAATGGAATGACTGGAGTTGAAAATGTTTGCAAGTTAGCACAATGTAATACTAACAGTACTGTGATTTAGTCTACCCAAATGTTTTAGGGTTTTTTTAGGAAAACGAATTTATTTCCATGCACCATTTATTCCAGCTGGCACTACGGAAAATTGTTTTTTTCCTGCTGCGCCTCAGCGCAGCAGGTCTCTTATGTTTGCTCAGCCATCAAAATTACCTGGATTTCCAATCAAAAGATAGATTTTCGCATAAATGCATGTAACCAGTGCTTTAGGATGGCTGAGCTTAAATAACACATGCGGTTTCATTTCATTAGATTTCCAAATGACTCATTAAATAAACAGAGACCATGCTGCCTTATTTTGGTGACTTACTCTCACCTTCTCTCAAAACTACTCACTTCAAAAACAATTAGCCTTAGTGGAAAATATATAATGGAACTGAAAATGTTAAGCTAAAGTGGCAAAAGTATATCAGCGACAAACAGCTTTTCGGATAAACCTTATAAACTATAGTACGACCAAAAAATGTGTGTACAAACTTCGACCGTTTGTAGCAGATTAGCCTTTAGAGTAAACCCCAACAATGTATATATTTTTAGAATCCTCAGGAACTCGAGATTTCGAAAATCCGGAAAATTCCGGAATTCCGGGTTTCATTCACGGAAAATCTAAAATTTTTAGTTTTTCGCCGAATTTTTATCGCAATCAAAATTTTGTTTTCACGATCGAATAGAGCTGGTCCCGCTGCATATTTTTGCTCCTACAAGTTTTTCAAGAAAATGCACCCAGTTTCCGGAATTCCGGGTTTTCAAAATTTCCGGATTTTAAAAATTTTCTCCAATACCCACAAGATGGGTATCATTCGAAAGCTCTTATCGAGCTGAACAACTTTTGTAATAAAATGAACTCTTGAAAATGCACACATTTCCCGGAATTCGAGAAAACCGGATTTTCCGGATTTAAAAAATTTTCTCCAATACCCCACAATATGGGTATCATTCGAACGCTCTTGATGAGCTGAACAAATCTTGTAATAGAACCAACTCGCAGAAATGAGCCCAGTTCGCGGGATTTGCTAAAACCTTCCAAGCTAGAGTGAAATCCGGAATTCGTGAATTTCGGGAATTTGGTGCATTTTCAGACATTGGTTCTATTATAAGATTTGTTCAGCTCATCAAGAGCTTTCGAATGATACCCATATTGTGGGGTATTGGAGAAAATTTTTAAAATTCGGAAAATCCGGTTTTCTGGAATTCCGGGAAATGTGTGCATTTTCAAGAGTTCAATTTATTACAAAAGTTGTTCAGCTCGATAAGAGCTTTCGAATGATACCCATCTTGTGGGTATTGGAGAAAATTTTTAAAATCCGGTAATTTTGAAAACCCGCAATTCCGGAAACTGGGTGCATTTTCGTGAAAAACTTGTAAGAGCAAACATATGCAGCGGGACCAGCTCTATTCGATCGTGAAAACAAAATTTTGATTGCGATAAAAATTTGGCGAAAAATTAAAAATTTTAGATTTTCCGTGAATGAAACCCGGAATTCCGGAGTTTTCCGGATTTTCGAAATCTCGGGTTCCTGAGGATTCTAAAAATATATACATTGTTGGGGTTTACTCCAAAGGTTAATCAGCTATAAACGGTCGAAGTTTGTACACACATTTTTTGGTCGTACTATAATAGTAAACACAATGTAGAAACTTCTACTGCTCAGCATAGGCCTGCAATTAATCTAAATGTTACTAAGTCTACTTTTTACCTTTTGCAGACACTTTTGCTTGTTATCATTTAACATTTCACAGTTCTTTTCAGTTCACACACTTCACTATTACTATCAGACTTCGTTTCAGTAGCCTGTTTCTTCACTTTTAGTTACCTTTTACAGATATTGCCAGATAATCAAAAGCTCCGGTTGCGATGGAAGTGGAACTTAGCAATGTTTTTGCACTTTTCTTGTGTTTTCTATACGTATTACTTTACTTTAAATTATTTCTTGTAGGGTCGCCAAGGACGTCATCAAGTGTGCTCAAACGGAACCCGGTCAAATTGAAGCTTGCCTGAAACCAAACAAGTTGTCAAGTGTATTCAACATTTCCCTTCCGTTTGCCCAGGGCTATTCAGCAATGCTGAAAGAAATCGGATACGAGTGCACGACTGAATATGAAGGTGAATTTGTATTTTATCAAAAGTTTGCTTGCAATTTGTCGAAAAATTTAGGTTTGTGATAGGATTGTGTCAAATTTACAAAGTGAGATTGCAAGACAGATAGCAGAGCAGAATCGGGATTGACATCCTCAAACTAATGAGTTGCTCTTGGTTACGTAAGATCCAAGATTAGGATGGGGATCGAACCATTTATCAATTTGGGCACGTTAGCTCATCGGCCGCAAGTTTAGGAGACTGATGATAGCTGTACTCTTGATCATTTAATTATGCATTTTCGTGCAAACTGTACACTGTTATATGTTATATGGACAATAAATTGCAACATTCCTACTGTTACTGTTTATTGCAGTCTTCAAGAAACACTCTGAGTGTATCTTGCAGCGATATCCTGTGGCCAACATTGCCAAAGACTTGTGTGTGCAGAACTATCAGCAGGCTGTTTCGGCTCATCCAGAAAAGTTTTGCACGTATGTTACATTATTGTAGTCTATACCATAAAGGTACGCTTTTTGTACCTTAAATGGATTTCTTTCAAATAAAATTCATATCTTCCAAATAATCGAACACTGTTCTGTTTCCTTCACGACAAATCTCTAAAGGTCTAGCATGCATCAGTATTAACCTATCCGTAAATCCGCCCTTACTCCAGTCTAAATTGTTTCAGTCAATCCCTTCCTCACAACCGAATTTATTTGACCTGCCCCGGTCACTTGTAGACATTTTCCTCCATTTATTTCTTTTGTAAAAAAATCGGATTATACGTACCGTTTGCACTTATCCCTACCATTCTTGAAACTGCTAGAGTCTCAAATCGATTCCACAGATTCATCATGAGGGCATGTTTGCAGTAAGGGCTCGACGGTGTTAGTACTGTTGTATTCAGCTTGCTAATGTGTTCTTATGTTCGGGAATATGTCCAAGGGCTAATGGATTTTCCGTAGTTTTTACTGTTTTATGTATAAAATATATAGCGGTATATAAAGTTTGTAACTTTTTAGGTACTACAACAACATGATCCAATGTCTTGCTGCCTCATATGAAACCTGCGGAACCGAAGTCACTAACGCAGTCTGTCGAACTGTGAGATATGGTCAAGGATCGCTGGTGCCGCAATGTCCAATCACATGCTGATGAGCGCCGAATTGAATTGATATTGAAAAATATATGTGATCGGAGTCATTTTCCCATAAAAAATAAAAGTCTAAGCTTATTCTTAAAATGTGAGTAAAATGAAGTAGCAGACAGAATCATTTCATATGGCCTATTCTGGGTGTAACACATCGAGAGTACAATTAGGAAGCTATATCAAACCTAATAAATCCTACCGGCATCAACGGGTTGTCGCAGCCATTTTCCTTTTATCTAAAGGGCCAAAACTCAGTTTTGGTATATTTGCAAGCTTTGGTGCTATTGCAGCTTTTTGTCAGCTCGATGAGAGCTTTGGAATGATACCGAAATCAGCAGGATTCGGCAACTTTCGTTTTTGACCGATTTTTGCAATATCAGTGTATAGAGGATCAAAACGCAATTTTGGTACATTTTCAAGACTTGGCCCTATTACAACTTTTTCTCAGCTCGATGAGAGCTTTCGAATGATACCAATATTGCCCCGAACCGACAACTCTCAATTTTTACCATATTTGCAAAATGGTTGCCCATAAAAGGGCAGTTGGGATAAGAGATTTTCGATAATTATTTCTAAACGTTATTTAATATAGCTTCTTAAAAGGTATTCTAGCAAATCCACCAGCTCAACTTGACTAACAAGGTCAAAAACTCTTCTATTAGGCGTTTTTGGGCAGTTTGCTCACTTTTGCGGTCTCCAACAGTGTAACTTTTGGCCATATCTCGAGATCCACAAGGGCTAGGAAACTTTCGATTGCAGTTTTGGAATCTGCGTCCCCGAATTACCTTATAACCGACTTTTCAACCAAATTGGAGACAAAAAATTTTTGACCATTTTTTAGAATCGCCTTGGTCCCCCCTTACGATTTTAAAAATTCCGGGAGTCGCCATTCCCGGAAATCTGGAGATATCGGGCTGCCCCCACTTCCGGTACCACTTCAGGTCACCCTACAACTACGCTGGTAATTTCAGCCCGATCGGTCCAGCCAATCTCGAGAAAAAGGGGGGGACAAAGTGTTGACCGGAATAATAAATAAATAAATAAATAAATAAATAAATAAATAAACTTAGCCATATCAAAGGGTTGTCTTTTTTTTTAAAAAATGCGACAACCCAATAATGCTGCTCATGAAGCTATAAATTACATAAGTACACAGTTTTAGTAGGAAACAAAGCAGACTTCCACTTCATCACAACTGCGTCATTAACTGCTCACCACATTTTCAGCAGTTTAGCCTGAATAGCCTATACTCATCAAGCAACTGAAATTAAGGGGGAGGTCCATTTTTGGCCGATTTTTCGACCATCTCCGATTTTGCTCATTTTCATATATTTTGTTGTCAGATTGGTATATTTTAACGAGTTTTTGAAATGAAGGTCGGATCTCTTACGGTTAGCGAGTAATTTCACCTCTTGGTTGATGTCAGTATGTGTTAAACATAGGAAACGGAAAAAGTGGTGATTTTTTTCCGTGCGCCAGAGAAATCTTGCCAACGACAAAATGGAGCACTTCAACGTCCATCCTATATCATATATACGATCTCGAAGGGTGATTTGCAGGAAGCAGACTTTTAATTTAGGCCCTCAAAAATGTCTAATTAATTTTTTAAGTTTGCGAACGGCCAAATTTGACTGTTTTGCAATGTTAAAATTGGGGGTCAGCAAGTTTGATGAAATATTCTGAAATCTGTAAGCCCTAATTAAAAATTCTACTTCCTACAAATCACAGCTTATGACAAGACATTTCGAACGATACCAATTGATCCTGGTTACCTCTGTCCGATTTCGAGATTTCTCTGCGCAGAAATCTCAATTTTTAGCCAAATGCAGGAAATTCCCGCTTTTTTGGCAAATAACCTAGAGCTATGGCAACACAGACCTATAAAATGTTAGACTATCTATTTGCGCACGATTATTGATGACTTTAGGTCAAGTGTGGGCACAAATGGTGCAGGTTAGTGCACCCAGTTGGTCGCTGGGGTCAAATACGGGGGTCTGACAACCATAATCTCAAAAATAGCGATTTTTCAAATTTTTCGAAATACGTTAAATTTTATATCAATCGAAAGCTCTCATTGTCGGGAACATTTTTTCTTCTTGGACCATTGCCCGTAAATGCACCAAATTCAAGTTATCGGCCGTTAAATGCTTTTCGTGGTCAAGGCTTTCCTGCGTCGGTGCTACTTCCTAAAATCACTAAATAAAGTCATAAAGAAACGTTTTCCCATTAAAAGCTACCCTAAGTTCTTTGTTTGCATCAGATATCAAACATACAACCGAATATAGCTCCATTCTCAAGGAAGTTTAGGTGTAAAGTGCCTTTATTTGCTGCGGCACCGCCGTTTTCACCTGTTTTCAAATTGCATGCAATTAATAGCCGGTTACTCGTTAAGTACTGAACGAAACTACTCGAAATTGAAACTCGATATGGACATATGTGACAAAATTTTGTGTGAAAATGAGCAAAATCCGTGACCATAAAATTTTTCATGGTGGACCCCCCCCCCCTTAATTCCGTACTTAATCTGAATCCACAAATCTATAACCATCTGTAACTATGCATTTGCAAAGCGAACTGCCATCTGATCTAAAACTAACTAATCTAGCATCAGGGGCCGATGTTATCTCTGATGTTATCGCTAATGCATCTCAATTCGGGTTATCACAAAACTGACCCCGGTGTTATCAAAACCGCATGAGTTAATCGGTGTTGAAAAAATAGGGTTGGGTTTGAAACTTGGGTTGAGTAAAGAACAGAATTAACACTGGAAAAGATGAGTCAACCTCCACAGTATTTGATAACCCTGGATTGAGCACCGGGGTTTAACCCACACTAAACTTTTAGGGTTGAATTCAAGTTTGATAACACTGGTCACTGAGCGCGTTAATTAAAACTTTGGCACCCCTGCAGAATTCTACTTCCCCACGTAGGCAGCTGAAAAGGTATTGTAATGGAGAAGCCTGGAGTTTAACTACAGCACTACCTCCACTACTGGAGCTGGCGCAATGTAACACTTGGCCATTTCGGACAAGCCTCGCCGGGGGTGGGGGGCATAGATTTTGGGGGGACGTCTGGCAGTCTGACGCCTAAGAGAAAATGGGGAGTTGGACTGATAGGCATGCTTAAAGTGCCCCGGGCTAATCCCAGAGTACCTATCTAAAGTACGAAATATTACCCAAATCTAGTAAGAAATAAATTGAAACTGATTAGACAACTGGAGATTTAATAAGAAATGCTGTTACAAGGACGCAAAACACAATTAGAAAGCAACAAAGGGCAAATATACTTAGTACCAAAGCTTACCTTGGCATTAACTGTATCCCAATTAACTGAAGGAAGATTAAAATCCCCAACAAGCACACAATTTTTGTGAAAATCAATTAAAGCTTACGTATCATAGTTTACAATAATTATTTAACAAAATATACAAGTAAACTATCTACAAGCTCTCTCTTTTTGTAATTTTTTGGATATGTGGTTTTTATTATTTCGAAATATAACTTTTGTATTTCGTTTCAGTCGTTAGATTATCAAAAAAATTTTGCGACACTACATACACTGTTAACCAATCATACTATGGGGAAGGGGATCTGGGATCAGAGTTAGGGTATTCGTAGTGACTGCTGTCGTTGTCGGAGTAATCATATGAGGGGTTATAATTCAATATTTCGTGTAGGTAATCCTCCAGCACATCTTCTAACAGAGGGGATTCTGGGCGATAGGGTTCACCGGTTGCTTCGCGAAGGGAGCGGTCTTTTCTGCACAGATTAGTATCAGTTCGCCAATCTGAGCCAGTATTCGAGGACGGGTATGATACCCGCATTCAGGCAGCTATCAAGAACCTGGAGTTCTCTCCTGACATAGGTGGGGACGTCAATCCGCAACTCCTCCAGGAGGAGAGGGACTTGAACGTCCAGAGGGGGTAGGGGATCCAGGTCCGGATCCAATTCTCCAGGGGCAAGGCGCTCTGTCTCTTCCTGACTGAGATAGGCTTTGAGGGTGATCATCAGGGAGGTCATCCGGTTTGTCATCTCGGATCGCAGTATGGTTTCCTTAATCTTCACGTCTCCGATCTTCCCCGAGTAAAAATGGGGGGTGGAAACAATCGGGGACGGGGAACTTTCCTTTGGGGGTCCATTTGGATGACGGAGGGTAGGATAAGGCGGATATTTTCCATTAGGGGGTTCCGGGAAGAGGGGACGGTCTACCTTAAATTGGGGACTGTTGATAAGGAGGATAATGTCCTTCCTTAGGTCTTCCAATTCCCTCATGAATAGGGCTTTGTCCGCAAGAGTCATCCGTTCCAGGGTGATGTTCAAAAAAAATTGCGGAAAGCTGGCTGAATTTCGTCGTGCGGCGTAATGGTTGGCGTGAGCCTGATGTGGTTCTCCTATTGAATGAGATTGGCCCGACGCCGTAGGCTACCCTCGTCCATTCTGGACTCACGACCCGGATACTGCATAACAACTGGGTATTGGCCCATTTTTTCGTACATCTGCAGCAAATGTTGGGCATCATAGCATTCGAGGGAGTGGAAGGGATGATCATTTAGATTTTTTAGTTAGGTGTATTTCCCCGCGGCATGAAAACCTTTATTGAGCAAGGAGTGAAGACCTGTTTCTCCCCAGGGGCAGCGAAGGGGGTTCTACATTGTGGGCATACTGCTGGTCTTTCAACTTGGGGGAAGCCGTTGTTTAAGTAATGAAAGGTATGCATTTAACTCATTGAAATTTGTTGCATGCATGTAGTATTGATAGAGCTGATAGCCTAAGTGAAAAAATATCCGAACGCGCTTAGCCCGTTTGAGCCTTGACCAAAGTAATGAAATGTTGCCTGCATACACAAACGGGTGAAGTGTGCTGTACCTTCCTACACCAAAGACTTCAGTGTGAAGCAAACTTGTCTTCCACTCTGACAGGACAGCCACTTCATCGAATTCGTAAGATATAGACACTTTTCGTTTTCTCGAAATTTGTTCCTCGTCTGAGCTTGACACGGCTTCGGCTTCTGAACAACCGCGTGCTGGCTGTCGTGGAAAACTTTCACGGGGTTATTCATTTTTCAAGGCTTCGATACGCTAAATAAAGGACTCCTTAAAGCTTGGGTCTGCAATTGCACAAAGCACCTCGCGTTTCTTTTGTTCGCTTTGCTCTCGAGCGAAGGTATCCAGTTTTAGCTTTGCACTCTCCACAAAACCAATGAAAGTACTCCATCGGTCAATCCAAGCGTGCTCACTTCTGGCCATAAGCCTAAAACAAGTCAGTATGGTAAATTTTACACGAAAACGACAAGCGGTTTTTAGCAAGTGCTAGTTTAGTCCTGATACACTTACCGAACACAACAAATGTCTTGAACTTTGAGACTAATTAGATACAAATGTTTGACAAAAGCTACTATTTCTTGCCGTTTTTCAAAATGTTCCAAAACCGCTCACACAGCAGTCAGTCTCAAAAATTGCCAGAAATAGGTTTCGGGACCAAACGGTTTAGGTTTAGGTTTCGGTTTAGGAATGGAGTATTCTAGCTTATTAAGCTCCTCCAGACATTACTCCAGTTTTTACGTTTCTTCCAATAACATGTGGAAAGTTCAATCAAACGCGAAACCATCCACGAAACTGATCACAACAAGCTAGAAAACTAGGGTTAAATTGGTGGATTTGTTAAAACCCAAAAATGTAGTTTTGCTAAAACATTAATGCTTATTAGCATAAATAGGGAACATTTTAGTAACAAAATCACTTCTATAAGGAGTATCCAATTCGGCTTTCACAAAAATCAATTAAACTGGACATTCAGTTCAGGGTTATTGTGTCCAAGAAAAGCGCAAAAATCTTCTTGGGCTGGTATTCCGCAAATTTATGAAGCTTTAAGAAATTAAGCAAATTGAACAAAACTTCTAACTTCTATAGTACCTGATGTAAGCAACTACAGCAATGCTTAGTGCAGGCCAAACCAGCTTGCTCGGCATAAGAAGCCTTTCCAACATGAGCACATTTACAGCTTTCAGCTGGTAAACAACAACCACCAGATCAAAACCAGAAGTTTCAGCAAAACCGATTCAAACGATGCAATTCAGAACCATAGCTACATTTCAGATAGTTTTGGTAAAATTTATCAACACTTGAAGTTTTGGTAAAATCTATTAACACTTGAAGTTTTGGTAAAATCTATTAACACTTGACTTGCTAATGCCAATTGCTCGAGCCAATAATGTATTATTCAATCAGCTCAACACAACCCAAGCGCCAGGAAATCAACGCTCTTTGAATCTGAAAATACAAAGCCTACGTAGATTTACACCAAAGTGAATTTTGCTTACTTTTGCGAATACTAACGCACATTTAGCTTATTAAGCTTAAGCTAAGAGGCTAAAAGTTCGAAAAAATAAACATCGAAAAGTCGAAACTCTGAAACTCCTTGATCCCTAAAATCAGGGTCGAATTCATGGCATTCACAGTCGTGGCATTCACACTTTCAAGGCATTCGCATCTGAAGTTTTTATTCAAACCTATTCAATTACTATCAGAGCATTTAATTTCCACATGCATCTTAAGATTCAAGTTCGCACACGTTTCAATGCTCAAGCTTTTATGCCCTGTTCAAAACAAAAGTCGAACCTCCAAAACTCACTCATCCCTCGAAATCTGGGTCGAACTGTTCAGGCTTAACTGTTATGCAAGTAGCCAAAAAAGGGACTACAAGCTAGCTTGGACTACGCCATAAGCACACTTTCTAGTCAAATGACGCCACTCCGTCACGGGTCCATTTGAATCAAAAGTCGAAACTCCAAAACTCGCTCATCCCTCGAAATCAGGGTCGAAATGGCCCTCCTATACTACTTATGGAATTGTTAAAGAGATTATCCTCCAAACCTTGGTCTTCCCCAATAAGCCCTGGCGCAAGGACATCGGGACCCGCTTTCGAATTTTCCATGAATTTGAAGAGCAGCTGGGGAATATGGGCTTCGACGGGGCCCAACCAATGGTATCTGGGTCGTAGTGGAGAAACGGCTCTACTGATACTTATAGGTATTTAGAGGTATTTATATGCTATTTATAAATCATGATGCGACAATTTGTCTTCTTTATTATCTATTTTATTCCAATTTGCCTATATTCATAATGGGTAAATATCAGTTAATTAAGTTGTTTCTCAAAAAATAAAAGCTTGAAGCTAGCGTTGTGACGTGGTCGTAGATTGGCAGAAAAAATAGGAGGAAGATATAAATAAGGATTAATTACGACGAGAAGGAGGAATAAGAAGAAGATTGAGAGGACAGGAATAAAAGAATTGAGTTAAAAATATGGAAAATGTTAAGAACAGCCCATTTGCTTGAAAAGAAAAAAGTACGCTTAGATTTAACACATATGTAGTCCAGTAGAAATATACTAGTTTCAAATGTGAAAATAACGCCTAAGACTTTAAAACAGCTGTGAAAGAAACTCTGTTGAAATAGAAACGCTTTAGCAGTATATTCATTATATATAACGTTAGACTCCAAAAGCATATAACAGAAACCACAGCCAGGAGTTCTTGGCAAAAGACAACGTCTGAAATACCTTTGACATTAAATACTACATAGAGACTATAATTTTTTTAAATAATATCCCCAATAGTTTTTAATGTGGAACACTTTTATATGACCAGACTTACAGCATCATAAAATCATGAGCTGCGTTAAGATGTTATGAATTCAAAACTGTTTTAACTGGGAGTAGCTATGTGAAGGTCAGTGATTATTTGCCTGCGACTATAGCAGTGGTTAAGGGGGGGGGTCACTTTTTTGCCGATTTTTCGACCATCTCCGATTTTGCTCGTTTTCACATATTTTGTAGTCCCCATGGGTCCGCGAAACAAGACAAGACAAGAGCGTTTTGCGAAATATTGCTTCCATTGTTCTGTACAGGCTCTCAAAGGTGACCTCGACATGTGTTAAACATAGGAAAATGAAAAAGTTAGGTTAAAAAGTTTGTGGCAGAAAAATTTTTCGCTGTATAAGAGCCAGAGCTCTGAAATCTTTTCAGAACCATTAAGGATATATTGTAAAGTGCAGCTATCTCCTCTGAAGGGATTCTGTTGATTATTGGATTTTTGGCGAATTTTTAAAGTCAGAATTTTGGAAAATCGGCCATTTTTGGACCATGAAAAACAGGACCTACTGTACTGTTTTGCTTGTCCTGAACGATTGACAAAAGCTACAGAAACGGCCAATAGATAGCTGCACTCTTCGCATAAAACCACGTCTTATGAAAGTACTAGCATTTTTCTATCATATACAGTAAGCTCAAAAAACTTGCCACAAAAACAGCGAATTTTGCTAAAAATGGCCATTTTTCATCATTTTCACATTATTTTGAAAATTTCTCACATATTATGTGGTAAAAATCACCAAACTTGGCAGATTAATTAATATATCCATGTCTGTCACATAATGTGGCCAAAACAAATGCGTCAATATTGAACATAGCGCTGTGGCGGCACCTTTGATCTTTATAGGTGAAAATGTCAATTTTAAAATTTTTCCAAATACAGATAAATTGTATGTCAATCGATAGCTAATGGAACGAGGAGTAACTTTTCTCATAGAACTATGGGTCTAAAATGTTGTCTGTGCAAGATAAAACTAGTTAAAGTTATACTGGGCAGTCCTGCAAGGTTAGGTCAGTGCATCACTCAAGCATGCATAATGAACGCCTGGATAGCTGGCCTTGAGCCACGTCTGCACTTAAATATTACCTTAATAAAGGCTTTAATTTGTTGTATCGGTTAACCCTGTTTTCGGTCTTGTTTGGTCTCCACCTGACCTTGCAGGAATCATCACCGGAATTTTCAAGTTCCGCGGCTTTGAACCTGAATAACTCTGTCACAGTTTGATTTCGAACGCTAATATTCTAAGTTATTTTTGAGAACATATGTGGGCATATTATGTGTGAAAATGAGCGAAATCCGTGACTATCGATTTTTGACCAAAGTGACCCCCCTTAAACGGGT
>JASAND010018493.1:0-22337 GCA_030248195.1 Trissonchulus latispiculum
AAAATTTTTGACGTGACCGTGTGGACGTGACGTGATCCCTCTTTCATAAAATCTTTCCTTCGAAAATTAATTAATAATTGATGTCTAACTTGATGAAAATGTATGTAGCATGACATTTTGTCTTTTTAGGCCGTTTGACTATCCCAGATCACATTGATCACTATCCTTCGAAAGCAGTTTTTCATGGTGTGGAATTGCATTGGCGGAGGAGTGACCTCAAGGCACCATTCCTCTATGCTCTTGCTTGCTTATGCAAGCAGTATATTAGAAGTGCCAACCGTGGGCATCGGGCGTCTCTTGCCGCGTCCATTGTGTTGGCTCTTAGTATTTGGAAATGTAATGGACTGGTTAATACGGCTAATTTCGTTAAGTGGTTAAAATCCAGCTGCTTTCCTGCAAAAAGTGTGCGACCTGGTAACTTTTTAGAGTTGACGCTGAAAAGGTTACCTTGTTGCCATTTGACAGTAAAGAGGATTGGTAAATCTGTTAGGCTTCCGGGATTTGTGTGTATGACTCCTTCTTCCCTTGACAATCTCATGTCTGTGACCGCTATGCTTCAGCCTGTTCTGGATGCTTCACGTGGACCGAACAGTAATCCAGAAATATTTAGAAAGAAGATCACTGCTCTTTTTAGCGGTATTGGCTTAAGTAAAAAACAGCAAACTGCCGTTAAG
Organism: Trissonchulus latispiculum; assembly: GCA_030248195.1. Lineage (NCBI taxonomy): Eukaryota > Metazoa > Nematoda > Enoplea > Enoplida > Ironidae > Trissonchulus > Trissonchulus latispiculum. Next base: position 675 of record JASAND010018493.1, read on the forward strand.
GCTCTGATCCCGCATGCATTTGATTTGTCTGAAGCCCAGGCCCGTGACCTTTTTGGTATCTATCACTATAAACATAAAATCTCAAAATTGGATGAGTTGGTTACAAGACAGCGCCTTATCTGTGATCAAATCGACGAAATAACGGCAGAGGCTGTTTCATCCTCAAGTGGGTTGACAAAAGAATTTTTGGATTCTATATTACCCTCATCTGAGGAGGCTCTGAAACAGGAGCTGCTGCTGAAGCACGACGACAGCGTCTCCAGAAGGCTTATTGTGGAACTCGCCAAGGTCAATTTTGACATTCAGGACAGTTGGAAAACCCTGAAGCGCTGGCCTGGAAATGTTTTGACACTGATAAACGAAACCTTGCGGACACTTGAACAGTCTACTGTTGCCGATCTTGACCCTGATCAAGCGGAGAAGGTGAAGCGTGTCCTTCAAATTTTCGTAGAGAGAACCGAAACTTCTGAAGAACCTGATGTGATCACAAATTCTTTGCCTCCAGATATCCTCAAAAAACCTGTCCTTACTGAACATGATCAACGGCTTCTTGATGCTTTGGCGGATGCTAGGAAAAATGCTATTGGTGCCGTCTGCAAGAGACGTCTCCTAAAACATGTTGCCAAATGTACAATGCTAAAGCACAATCGACTGCCCAGGTTTTCAAAGCGGCTTGAACATCAGTTCCCTGGAATCGGTGAATTTTTGGAAGATCTGGTGCAGGAACTGGGTGTAGGCTTATGCAGGTGTGTGTCTTAATTTCCGTGCAGCTGTGTATTGTTCAACATATTTTGTCGAAGAAATAAGCAGGTTCAGTGGGGGTAAGGGCAAAAACTTGTGTAACGCCTCGTCTCGGGAGCCCCCCTCCCCACTAGCACATGGCAACTTAATATGTATTTACTTATAAAGGGCACTATTAGTATAGTCCTAAAAAGTGTGTGGGTGCCGTAAAGATACTTAGAGTATTAAAGATGTTTGTAAATATTTATGTTTCATTCATTCTGCCTCTTGTATGTTCGTGTAAACTTAATGTCTTCTTGATTTAGATGGCGCCGGGGGGACTTGGCAGTGCTCAACGAGGGCGGTGCAACGAGTGCTGGCATTGTTGTCACTAACAAAAAATTACGGAATCTGGTCAAGGGTGGTTATCGGGGCAAGACATGCAGTCATGGGGCGATGGTATATTTCCGCCATGCCCGTAATTCCAGACTGTTAAGTGCTGGTCGGTACAAAGGCTTGTCAAAGATTACCTGCCGGAAAGTCCACAAGGGTTTCAATTTGAAGGTACCTTCTTGTTAACTGACATCCTATTTGTGCGTCTTAATGCAGAAAATTTATATTTTGCCATGTTTGAACTGCGTTTTTGAATTGTGTCTCAGTTTTAATAAAATATATGGGCCGAAACCGACGAATGCACCATCTTAAACAGCCGTACCTTTTTCAGGCTTTTGGAAGATTAAGGACGTGTCTAGATGGCAGGTGTTAGGGGTTTCGACTCCCTCCCCCATTTTGCCATGCAAAGGGGAATTTCTAGAAATTAGGAATTTAGGCGTTTAGGATCAAGCAGCTTGCATAATCGATTATCAGTTTGCATAATCGATTCTTTATGGTTTTTATTTTAGTTCAATGTTGATAGACATTACTCATCGGCATTCTACTTACTTCTGGAGTTGATTCAACTGATGGACCCATCCAACAAAGTAGTAATTAACACGTACGTTTACCTGTCGAGGTTTATTACATTGATATCTTAGACCGTTAAAACTCGATGGCTTGAATGCTTGAATGCTCGTTTTCTGTTTAAAGAGTTGTGATGTAAATGTACATGTTTGAGCTACAAGGACCCATCTTGAAATACGCTTATTGAAGGTTCTGATACTAAGACTTTTGTAACCAGTTTATCCTTTTATGCCCCCCCAGTGTTCCGTAGAATCAAAATTTGACGGATTGAGCTGGGATTTGGTAGGGGGCAGGTTTTCAGGCCTGCTGATTTCAAAAATGCTAAAATTTTTCAATTTTGAACAGCAGTTTCGAAAACCCACTCCTACCAAAATGTCGACTCAGTCCGTGAAATTTTGCTACTTCGGCGCACTGGGGGAGTGGTGTGATAAAGGAAAAGACTCTAATATTGTACCCAATTAGTATATAGTTGAATTGTGATTTAATATTGTATGACTTATCTCTTTGTGCAGGGACCACATGGCGAAGGTGCGGCTAGACACTACTGCTGGCCACTGCGCTCTACCCAGTTTGCTATATGGCTCGGCGAAAGAGACCGGGCTTACAACTCACACTGACTTTAGTGCTGGACGGCCCAACGAATTGCAGGCTCACAGCATGCTCATATATTGCGGATGCAATGTGCGTGACTGTAAAGCAGTCGTTGTCATGAAAGCACCAAATATTTTGCATGGAACCGTAAGTATTGTAGTCTATAGATTTTTGAAAACTTCGTGTTTAGAATTTGTCGTTTTTCACTAAACAGTGCATAAACTAGCTATAAAAGACCAAATCTCAACTTCTAAATCTTCTTTTAAGTAATTTTTGTTTGCCGCAAGATGTATCCAAATTTGCTTAGCAGTTGTCAGTATTTTCGTTCCCCTTTAGGTATGCCGATGAGATTTTGGCAATTCTCTCCCGATATGTGATGTCAAGTGTCCATATTAATATGATTTCATTGTTATTCTGTTATCCTATAGACTCTTGGTGATTCTTATAAAGTGTATTTTAGGATGCCATCCAGAATTATTTGGACTTGCGTCAGGTGAAACAGGAGCCGAATGTGTCTACAGAATTCTATGATGATGAGAATAAGCCAAAGCTAATTCATTGTTATCGTCGGGACGGTGGTGTATGTTTTCCTACTTTCCTTTACCTTTCCTGTAATTTAAAATCTAAACAAGGCTAATGATGTATGGTATGTGAATCTCATTTAATAATTATGATGTAATGTTAGAGTATTACAAAGACACTTTAGTCATGCAACGCTATCTAACATTGTATTGGAGTATTTGTTTTTGTTTCAGGTAACCGAAAGTCCCTACAATTTTTTGTCAAAATTTCAAGTGGCATATGAACATTATCGTGATGGCCACTTGGTGTCTTGTCTCTCGGCCCGTTGTTCTGGAGGTAATTGGTGCATTTATTTTATTTAGTTAAATGTTATTTTTACATATTTTCATTCTTCAAAGTCATGGTCACCTATTTTGCACCGGCACCTCCACTACCGGAGCCAGGCCCCGATTCATTCCTAGTTTTTTTAATTTAGTTAGGTTTTGTCATTTTTTGTTGCTAATACGTAGTACTTACTACACCATCGGTCGCAGTCTTCCGTCTACTACTCTTTCTGGCCGGGGTAAACTCCCATTTATCTGTATTTATTATGTAGATAGCGCCCCTACATAATGTGGGTATGAAGGCGTCTGCGTGGCCCCCTCCCATGCAACCTTTTTTGGTCAGTTTGGCACACTGCCAATTTTGGCTCTGTGCCAAGGCCCCAAAGTCGGACTTTCGCTAGTTTGGCACTTCGATTGTGTTAGACTTTTTTCACACTTTCACTTTTTTTTCAGCGAGTAATCTGAATCCAGTTGAACGGCTGAACGCTTGCATATACCGTCACCATACTGGGATGTTTATTCCTTCAACGCTTCATGGCAATCTGCCCAGCAGTTTGGAAGAATTAGAATTGCCTGAAAATAAGGAACTTTGGCATAAAAATATCAACACTGCACTTGATCTTTACATCCAAGGTGTACAGGGTGCAGAATACGCCGGGAGGCCTATCACCTTTTTGAAAGCCTCTGAATCTACAGATGATAAGCTTTTAGCAGAAGCTATGAGAATCTATTTTGACAAGCGGAAAGGAGTGGAGGTGCTCAGGGAAAAGGAAAGAGAGGATCCTGAATTTGGTAGATTTCAGTTTTCGTCGATTTTTCCGGAAATTGAAAAGATGATGAAACGTCACAGTCGATACAGCAATCTACCGCGGTACTTATTCCACTTGTACCCGTGCTTTGAAGAAGACTGCATTCACCCGATATGCCAGGACTCGGAAAAGCGAAAAGCTCTTCAGGATGATCCGCCGAAATGGTTCGCTGATGGGCCTCTGCTCCATACCATCCCGTTCCCAGTGCCTGACAGGAATAGACCGTGGGGAGGTAACTGTTCGGAGTGTACGCCCAGAAGCTGCCCTGGCCATTTCATGAAACCAGCCGATGCCATCAAACACCAAGAACTTGCGATGCTGACCCCCCCTTCGACTGTCCTTCAGAGCGAAGCCAAACGGCTTGTGCGGCAGAAAAAGGAGTTAACTCCTGAACTGATTCTTCAGCTGGCGAAGCAACTGCTACTTCGCACGGATGAAGTTGAATACTTCTTTAAGAACGTCAAAGACAGTAAGGTGTTTGCTCAGCGTAGAAAAGATCACGGCCTTGTTGGGAAAAAAAGTGTCCGCCAACGCCCTAAACGTAAAGCTGTGGAACGCCGTCAGAAACCGCCAGTTGCCCCAGGACAGCTTCAGTTGCTTGCTGATCATTGTATACAAGACAGTATGTAGAGTTTATATATGAATGCAGTTAAAACTAATGATTATAATTAGTTTTACTATTAAAATACCGAGAAGTAGTCTGAGAAGCTGCCTGACTCATCTTCGCTTAGCATCACACAATAAGCAGAGTTTTGTATTTGTAGTTTTTCATGGCTGGGACTTATGAATACGACCTATGTACATACATATGTAGGAGTGACTCATATTAGTATGCGCTGATAATTTAGGTTCTCGTGGGTCTGCTGATGACGACTCAGAGGATGCCTTGCAACCCTTTCACGCACGGAGGAAAAAGAGGCTTGCAGTTTTATCCAGTGATGGTATGCATTCAAGTCATATTACACGTGCACAATTTCTGCATTATGGAGGTACAATGTACTCACTTGACAGCGCGATCAAGGTGCAAGATGCTCACGCCGTCTGATCTACCGAACTTTGATGTCACTTCTTATCAAACAAAATATCTCAGAATTTTACTAGGTTTTATGTTGGAAACTAGTGGGTTGTGTGCTGCCCAATCATTTTCACTGCTTTAACATGCAGGTTCCTGTATGCTGTCCCATCTGCCAGATGAGGTTGTGCGTGTTACATAATATTAAATAGACGATATTAAATTAAGTTAAGATATTAATAGTTTCCTTTTCAGACGAGGACTTGCCCGAAGGAGCTGATGACGAGGGCTGGGAAACTAGAAGCGAAACTAGCAGCTCTGGAAGTGAATTTTTCCCAAGTAAGCTATGATAAGATTTATTGGCTGATGAATATTTTATACATACATAAAACAAGTACATATAGCTCTCAACTCTTTACCGTTAATTAGTTTTGTCCGATTAACAGTTTCCCCAATCCGCAAAGTGCCTTTATAGCTCATGATGGGCGCTCAGCGCACCCTCATGATTAATTGATTTTATTCTTATTCCAATCGTGTGAACGTTTCCACGGACTAATTTTTCTGCGTTATAGATCCCTGTGCTTGTGATTTGTGGGAAATAGAAAGAAATCAGCCAATTGTTGCCAGTAGGAACCGTCAGTCTGTAGCCTGTGGTAAGTGCTATCTATTTGTCGCTTAATTACAACTTCCACCTATTCAACCTAAAATTTTTGAATCTGTAAAATAGCCATATTTTGTCGATACCCTGCTAGTATACTAAAAGTGGACCTTGACTCAAAACTTGACCCCTCTTTTTCATAAAATCTTACCATTTAAAATTATTTAGTATGCTTTTTCTGGTTCTACAGCCTGTATACAGGCTGCCGAATGTGAATTTTAGATTCCACCTAAAATTTTTGAATCTGTAAATAGCCATATTTTGTCGATACCCTGCTAGAATACATGAAAGTGGACCTTGACTCCAAACTTGACCCCTCTTCTTAATAAAATCTTACCATTTAAAATTATTTAGTATGCTTTTCCAGGTTCTACAGCACGTATACAGGCTGCCGAATGTGAATTTTAGATTCCACCTAAAATTTTTGAATCTGTAAAAGAGTAATTTTTCTTGCCGATACTCTAAAAGTCGACTTTGACTCAAAACTTGACCCCTCTTCTTCATAAAATTTTGCCTTCTAAAATTAAATTGTATGCCTTTTCTGGTTCTACAGCGTGTATGCAGCCTGCCGAATGTGAATTTTGGATTCCACCTAAAATTTTTGAATCTGTAAATAGCCGTATTTTGTCGATACCCTGCTAGAATACATGAAAGTGGACCTTGACTCAAAACTTGACCCCTCTTTTTTATAAAATCTTACCATTTAAAATTATTTATTATGCTTTTTCTGGTTCTACAGCGTGTATAACAGGCTGCCGAATGTGAATTTTAGATTCCACCTAAAATTTTTGAATCTGTAAATAGCCATATTTTACTTGCCAGTAATATAAAAGTCGACCTTGACTCAAAACTTGACCCCTCTTTTTCATAAAATCTTACCATTTAAAATTATTTAGTATGCTTTTTTCTGGTTCTACAGCATGTATACAGCCTGCCGAATGTGAATTTTAGATTCCACCTAAAATTTTTGAATCTGTAAAATAGCCGTATTTTGTCGTTGCCGGCTAGAATACTATGAAAGTCGACCTTGACTCAAAACTTGACCCCTCTTTTTCATAAAATCTTAGCATTTAAAATTATTTAGTATGCTTTTCCAGGTTCTACAGCACGTATACAGCCTGCCGAAGAACTGGTCACTGGCCCTCCTCGCTGTTCCGGTGATGGGGATGACCCCGCGGGACGTTCTGACAGCTCTGGCGCTGTTCTCTGTGCTGGCACCGTTGGTAAATACTGTTTTCCTTAGTGTTTTGGTCACAATTTGGACGCTTATTTGTCTTCTTGACTGGTCTTTTTGACTATAAAAATTAGTCTGCTTTTCCTTTTTCTACAGCATGTATGCAGCCTGCCGAATGTGAATTTTAGATTCCACGTAAAATTTTTGAATCTGTAAATAGTCATATTTTGTCGATACCCTGCTGGAATACATGAAAGTGGACCTTGACTCAAAACTTGACCTCTCTTTTTCATAAAATTTTGCCTTCTAAAATTAAATTGTATGCTTTTCCAGGTTCTACTGCAGCCTGTCTGCCGAATGTGAATTTTATAGATTCCACCTAAAATTTTTGAATCTGTAAAATAGTCATTTTTCTTGCTGGTACCCTAAAAGTCGTCTTTGACTCAAAACTGGATCCCTCTTTTTCTTAAAATTTTGCCTTCTAAAATTAATTTGTCTGATTTTCCTTTTTCTACAGCGTGTATACAGCCTGCCGAATGTGAATTTTAGATTCCACGTAAAATTTTTGAATCTGTAAAATAGCCATTTTTCTTGCCTGTACCATGAAAGTGGACCTTGACTCAAAACTTGACCCCTCTTTTTCATAAAATTTTGCCTTCTAAAATTAAATTGTATGCTTTTTCTGGTTCTACAGCGTGTATGCAGCCTGCCGAATGTGAATTTTGGATTCCACCTAAAATTTTTGAATCTGTAAATAGCCGTATTTTGTCGATACCCTGCGAGAATACATGAAAGTGGACCTTGACTCAAAACTTGACGCCTCTTTTTCATAAAATCTTACCATTTAAAATTATTTAGTATGCTTTTCCTGGCTCTACAGTATGTATACAGCCTGCCGAATGTGATTTTAGATTCCACCTAAAATTTTTGAATCTGTAAAATAGTAATTTTTCTTGCCGATACCCTAAAAAGTCGACTTTGACTCAAAACTTGACCGCTCTTTTTCATAAAATCTTACCATTTAAAATTATTTAGTATTCATTTCCTGGTTCTACAGCATGTATACAGCCTGCCGAATGTGATTTTAGATTCCACCTAAAATTTTTGAATCCGTAAAATAGTCATTTTTCTTGCCGGTACCCTAAAAGTCGACCTTGACTCAAAACTTGACCCCTCTTTTTCATAAAATCTTACCATTTAAAATTATTTAGTATGCTTTTTCTGGTTCTACAGCATGTATACAGCCTGCCGAATGTGATTTTAGATTCCACCTAAAATTTTTGAATCTGTAAAATAGCCATATTTTGTCGATACCCTGCTAGAATACATGAAAGTGGACCTTGACTCACAACTTGACCCCCTCTTTTTCATAACATTTTGCCTTCTAAAATTATTTAGTATGCTTTTTCTGGTTCTACAGCATGTATACAGCCTGCAGAATGCGAATTTTAGAATCCACCTAAAATTTTTGAATCTGTAAAATAGTAATTTTTCTTGCCGGCACTATGAAAGTCGACCTTGACTCAAAACTTGACCCCTCTTTTTCATAAAATCTTAGCATTTAAAATTATTTAGTATGCTTTTCCAGGTTCTACAGCACGTATACAGCCTGCCGAAGAACTGGTCACTGGCCCTCCTCGCTGTTCCGGTGATGGGGATGACCCCGCGGGACGTTCTGACAGCTCTGGCGCTGTTCTCTGTGCTGGCACCGTTGGTAAATACTGTTTTCCTTAGTGTTTTGGTCACAATTTGGACGCTTATTTGTCTTCTTGACTGGTCTTTTTGACTATAAAAATTAGTCTGCTTTTCCTTTTTCTACAGCATGTATGCAGCCTGCCGAATGTGAATTTTAGATTCCACGTAAAATTTTTGAATCTGTAAATAGTCATATTTTGTCGATACCCTGCTGGAATACATGAAAGTGGACCTTGACTCAAAACTTGACCTCTCTTTTTCATAAAATTTTGCCTTCTAAAATTAAATTGTATGCTTTTCCAGGTTCTACTGCAGCCTGTCTGCCGAATGTGAATTTTATAGATTCCACCTAAAATTTTTGAATCTGTAAAATAGTCATTTTTCTTGCTGGTACCCTAAAAGTCGTCTTTGACTCAAAACTGGATCCCTCTTTTTCTTAAAATTTTGCCTTCTAAAATTAATTTGTCTGATTTTCCTTTTTCTACAGCGTGTATACAGCCTGCCGAATGTGAATTTTAGATTCCACGTAAAATTTTTGAATCTGTAAAATAGCCATTTTTCTTGCCTGTACCATGAAAGTGGACCTTGACTCAAAACTTGACCCCTCTTTTTCATAAAATTTTGCCTTCTAAAATTAAATTGTATGCTTTTTCTGGTTCTACAGCGTGTATGCAGCCTGCCGAATGTGAATTTTGGATTCCACCTAAAATTTTTGAATCTGTAAATAGCCGTATTTTGTCGATACCCTGCGAGAATACATGAAAGTGGACCTTGACTCAAAACTTGACGCCTCTTTTTCATAAAATCTTACCATTTAAAATTATTTAGTATGCTTTTCCTGGCTCTACAGTATGTATACAGCCTGCCGAATGTGATTTTAGATTCCACCTAAAATTTTTGAATTTTTTGAATCTGTAAAATAGTAATTTTTCTTGCCGATACCCTAAAAAGTCGACTTTGACTCAAAACTTGACCCCTCTTTTTTTATAAAATCTTACCATTTAAAATTATTTATTATGCCTTTTCTGGTTCTACAGCGTGTATGCAGCTTGCCGAATGTGAATTTTAGATTCCACCTAAAATTTTTGAATCTGTAAATAGCCATATTTTGTCGAGACCCTGCTAGAATACATGAAAGTCGACTTTGACTCAAAACTTGACCCCTCTTTTTCATAAAATTTTGCCTTCTAAAATTAAATTGTATGCTTTTTCTGGTTCTACAGCATGTATACAGCCTGCCGAATGTGATTTTAGATTCCACCTAAAATTTTTGAATCTGTAAAATAGTCATTTTTCTTGCCGGTACCCTGCTAGAATACATGAAAGTGGACCTTGACTCAAAACTTGACCTCTCTTTTTCATAAAATCTTACCATTTCAAATTATTTAGTATGCATTTCCTGTTTCTACAGCGTTTATACAGCCTGTGGCAACCAAGCTTTCGATTCCACCTAAAATTTTTGAATCTGTCAAATAGTCATTTTTCTTGCCGGTACCCTAAAAGTGCACCTTGACTCAAAACTTGACCCCTCTTTTTCATAAAATGTTGCCTTCTAAAATTAATTAGTATGCTTTTTCTGGTTCTACAACGTGTATACAGCCTGTCGAATTTGAGTTTTCGATTCCACCTAAAATTTTTGAATCTGTAAATAGCCATATTTTGTCGATACCCTGCTAGAATACATGAAAGTGGACCTTGACTCAAAACTTGACCTCTCTTTTTCATAAAATCTTACCATTTAAAATTATTTAGTATGCATTTCCTGGTTCTACAGCATGTATACAGCCTGCCGAATGTGATTTTAGATTCCACCTAAAATTTTTGAATCTGGCTGCTTTTCCTACATCTGCCGTACATTGCATAGTCTGAACTGAGGTGAACTGTATTCTCAATGAAACCTGACTCCAGTGTGTGAAGTGAATACTTGAAAACGTTATGAAGTGTAATAGTTGTTTTTTAGACAGCCATTCTGAAGAACTGGTCACTGGCCCTCCTCGCTGTTCCGGTGATGGGGATGACCCCGCGGGACGTTCTGACAGCTCTGGCGCTGTTCTCTGTGCTGGCACCGTTGGTAAATACTGTTTTCCTTAGTGTTTTGGTCACAATTTGGACGCTTATTTGTCTTCTTGACTGGTCTTTTTGACTATAAAAATTAGTCTGCTTTTCCTTTTTCTACAGCATGTATGCAGCCTGCCGAATGTGAATTTTAGATTCCACGTAAAATTTTTGAATCTGTAAATAGTCATATTTTGTCGATACCCTGCTGGAATACATGAAAGTGGACCTTGACTCAAAACTTGACCTCTCTTTTTCATAAAATTTTGCCTTCTAAAATTAAATTGTATGCTTTTCCAGGTTCTACTGCAGCCTGTCTGCCGAATGTGAATTTTATAGATTCCACCTAAAATTTTTGAATCTGTAAAATAGTCATTTTTCTTGCTGGTACCCTAAAAGTCGTCTTTGACTCAAAACTGGATCCCTCTTTTTCTTAAAATTTTGCCTTCTAAAATTAATTTGTCTGATTTTCCTTTTTCTACAGCGTGTATACAGCCTGCCGAATGTGAATTTTAGATTCCACGTAAAATTTTTGAATCTGTAAAATAGCCATTTTCTTGCCTGTACCATGAAAGTGGACCTTGACTCAAAAAGTGACCCCTCTTTTTCTTAAAATTTCGCCTTCCAAAATTAATTAGTATGCTTTTCCTGGCTCTACAGCATGTATATAGCCTGCCGAATGTGAATTTGAGATTCCACCTTGAATTTTTGAATCTGTAAAATAGCCATTTTTTGCCGATACCGTGAAAGTCACCTTTGACTCAGAATTTGACCCTTTTTCATAAAATCTTGCCCCTCTAAAATTACTTAGTATTCTTTTCCTGCTTCTACAGCATGTATGCAGGCTGTCGAGTTTGAATGTTCGATTCCACCTAAAATTTTTGAACTTCTTAGTTGCCATTTTCTCTTGGGTGCACCCTGAAAATCGACTCTGACTCAAATCTTGACACCGCTTTTTCAAAACTTGACCCCTCTTCATCATAAGATCTTGCCATCTAAAATTAATTACATATGCTTTTTCTGGTTCTACAACGTGTGTACAGCCTGTCGAATTTGAGTTTTCGATTCCACCTATAATTTGTGAAATTCTAAGTAGCCATGTTTCTCGCCTCGTATCGTCTTCTTTATCTTGCTGATGTTGACAGTAGTTTTCGTTATTTTTTTAAAATTGGGCTTATATCAAATTCAGTTTTCTTGTCTTTTTTAGGTTGTGCTGGCCCGTTGTTGGGTGAACGTCCTGGTTTGGATTTGGCCAGCGATGTTCTGATCACAGTTGAGTCAGTGGCTGGCACGGAAAACGATGCCGCATTGATGGACACTGACGGTATATCTCTTTCTTGCCGGTGCCCTCACAGTTGACTCTATCTGAAAACTACTTGACCCTTCTTTTTCATAGGATCTTGTTATGTGAAACTGATTAGTCTTGTAGAACACAAACGTAACACACTGAAATCACGTTTCCTGTTCTTTTCGCTTGTAGACAGACCTAGTTTCAGTATAGCACTAGATGGGGTGTTTCATGAATGTGAAACCTGATCGCTGTATATTGCATCCCCACACAGCCCTTATATACGTTAGCGAGATCTTTGTTGCAATTGGGGCCGGTCTGCTTGTTCAGAGGTCTGAGTTATCTTGAGCCAGTACTGCTGGATCTTGAGTAGTGCTGGTGGCAACCGACAATTGCGGCTGACTGTTTCTGACAATACGCGACTATATTCTGTGACATTCATGCCACGCAGTACGCCCCCCTCTGACATATCATGGCCGGTCCTTTTGGACCTGACAAGATTTATTAGTATTCAATTATTTAGTATATTGTCTATACAGTCGTACGTAATAATTTAATTTTCATTGTCTTCCTTTTTAGACCGCAGTGACCTGTTGACCCATGGAGGAGCCGTTGTTGTTGGCGGAAGCGCTGATCCTGTGGGAGCTATTGGTGGCGCAGTGAGCCAAGATCTGACTTCGCAGTCTGGCGGTATGTTCAGTCTAGTCTAGGAATGTATTTTCTTTATTAATCTAAAATTAATCTGTATGCTTTTCCTGCACCTACTGCAGCATGTATACAGCCTGTCGAGTTTGTATTTTCGATTCCCCCTGAAATTTGAGACATTCTAAGTAGCCATTTTTCTTGCTTGTACCCTGAAAATAGACTCTGACTGAAAACTTGACCCCTCTTTATGATAAGAGCTTGCCATCTAAATTTTTTTGGAATGCTTTTCCAGCTTCTACGGCATGTATACAGCCTGTCGAATTTGAATTTTCGATTCCCCCTAAAATTTGAGACATTCTAAGTAGCCATTTTTCTTGCTTGTACCCGGAAAATAGACTCTGACTGAAAACTTGACCCCTCTTTATGATAAGAGCTTGCCATCTAAATTTTTTGGAATGCTTTTCCAGCTTCTACGGCATGTATACAGCCTGTCGAATTTGAATTTTCGATTCCCCCTAAAATTTGAGACATTCTAAGTAGCCATTTTTCTTGCCGGTACCATGAAAGTCGACTTTGACTCAAAACTTGACCTCTCTTTTTCATAAGCTTTTGACATTTAAAATTATTTAGTATGCTTTTCCAGGTTCTACAGCATGTATACAGCCTGCCCAATGTGAATTTTAGATTCCACCTAAAAATTTGAATCTGTAAAATAGCCATTTTTCTTGCCTGTACCATGAAAGTGGACCTTGACTCAAAAAGTGACCCCTCTTTTTCTTAAAATTTCGCCTTCCAAAATTAAATAGTATGATTTTCCTGGCTCTACAGCATGTATATAGCCTGCCGAATGTGAATTTTAGATTCCACCTTGAATTTTTGAATCTGTAAAATAGCCATATTTTGCCGATACCGTGAAAGTCGACTTTGACTCAGAATTTGACCCTTTTTCATAAAATCTTGCCCCTCTAAAATTACTTAGTATTATTTTCCTGCTTCTACAGCATGTATGCAGGCTGTCGAGTTTGAATGTTCGATTCCACCTAAGATTTTTGAACTTCTAGTTGCCATTTTCTCTTGGGTGTACCCTGAAAATCGACTCTGACTCAAATCTTGACACCGCTTTTTCAAAACTTGACCCCTCTTTATCATAAGATCTTGCCATCTAAAATTAATTACATATGCTTTTTCTGGTTCTACAACGTGTGTACAGCCTGTCGAATTTGAGTTTTCGATTCCACCTATAATTTGTGAAATTCTAAGTAGCCATGTTTCTCGCCTCGTATCGTCTTCTTTATCTTGCTGATGTTGACAGTAGTTTTCGTTATTTTTTTTAAAATTGGGCTTATATCAAATTCAGTTTTCTTGTCTTTTTTAGGTTGTGCTGGCCCGTTGTTGGGTGAACGTCCTGGTTTGGATTTGGCCAGCGATGTTCTGATCACAGTTGAGTCAGTGGCTGGCACGGAAAACGATGCCGCATTGATGGACACTGACGGTAAATCTCTTTCTTGCCGGTGCCCTCACAGTTGACTCTATCTGAAAACTACTTGACCCTTCTTTTTCATAGGATCTTGTTATGTGAAACTGATTAGTCTTGTAGAACACAAACGTAACACACTGAAATCACGTTTCCTGTTCTTTTCGCTTGTAGACAGACCTAGTTTCAGTATAGCACTAGATGGGGTGTTCCATGAATGTGAAACCTGATCGCTGTATATTGCATCCCCACACAGCCCTTATATACGTTAGCGAGATCTTTGTTGCAATTGGGGCCGGTCTGCTTGTTCAGAGGTCTGAGTTATCTTGAGCCAGTACTGCTGGATCTTGAGTAGTGCTGGTGGCAACCGACAATTGCAATGACTGTTTCTGCAATGCAATGACTGCAATGACACCGACTGTTTCTGACAATACGCGACTATATTCTGTGACATTCATGCCACGCAGTACGCCCCCCTCTGACATATCATGGCCGGTCCTTTTGGACCTGACAAGATTTATTATTATTCAATTATTGTCTATACAGTCGTACGTAATAATTTAATTTTCATTGTCTTCCTTTTTAGACCGCAATGACCTGTTGACCCATGGAGGAGCCGTTGTGGTTGGCGGAAGCGCTGATCCTATGGGAGCTATTGGTGGCGCAGTGAGAAAAGATCTGACTTCGCAGTCTGGCGGTATGTTCAGTCTAGTCTAGGAATGTATTTTCTTTATTAATCTAAAATTAATCTGTATGCTTTTCCTGCACCTACTGCAGCATGTATACAGCCTGTCGAGTTTGTATTTTCGATTCCCCCTGAAATTTGAGACATTCTAAGTAGCCATTTTTCTTGCTTGTACCCTGAAAATAGACTCTGACTGAAAACTTGACCCCTCTTTATGATAAGAGCTTGCCATCTAAATTTTTTTGGAATGCTTTTCCAGCTTCTACGGCATGTATACAGCCTGTCGAATTTGAATTTTCGATTCCCCCTAAAATTTGAGACATTCTAAGTAGCCATTTTTCTTGCTTGTACCCGGAAAATAGACTCTGACTGAAAACTTGACCCCTCTTTTTCATAAGATGTTGCAATCTAAAATACATTAGTATGTTTTTCCTGCTTGTGCAGCAGGTATACAGCCTGTCGCATGCGAAATTTCGATTCCATCTTAAACCTTGAACTTCAAAATACCCATTTTTCTTGCTTGTACCCTGAAAATATACTCTGACTGAAAACTTGACCCCTCTTTATGATAAGAGCTTGCCATCTAAATTTTTTTGGAATGCTTCTCCAGCTTCTACGGCATGTATACAGCCTGTCGAATTTGAAGTTTCGATTCCCCCTAAAAATTTTGAATCTGTAAAATAGCCATTTTTCTTGCCGGCACTATGAAAGTCGACCTTGACTCAAAACTTGACCCCTCTTTTTCATAAAATTTTGCCTTATAAAATTAATTAGTATCCTTTTCCTGGCTCAACAGCATGCATACAGCCTGCAGAATGTGAATTTTAGATTCCACCTAAAATTTTTAAATCTGTAAAATAGCCATTTTTCTTGCCGGCACTATGAAAGTCGACCTTGACTCAAAACTTGACCCCTCTTTTTCATAAAATTTTGCCTTATAAAATTAATTAGTATGCATTTCCTGGTTCAACCGCATGTGTACAGCCTGCAGAATTTGAATTTTCGATTCCCCCTAAAAATTTTGAATCTGTAAAATAGCCATTTTTCTTGCCGGTACCAATAAAGTCGACCTTGACTCAAAACTTGACCCCTCTTTTTCATAAAATCTTACCATTTAAAATTTATTTAGTATGCTTTTCCTGGCTCAACAGCATGTATACAGCCTGCCGAGTGTGAATTTTAGATTCCACCTAAAAATTTTGAATCTGTAAAATAGCCATTTTTCTTGCCGGCACTATGAAAGTCGACCTTGACTCAAAACTTGACCCCTCTTTTTCATAAAATTTTGCTTTATAAAATTAATTAGTATGCTTTTCCTGGTTCAACAGCATGTGTACAGCCTGCAGAATGTGAATTTTAGATTCCACCTAAAAATTTGAATCTGTAAAATAGCCATTTTTCTTGCCGGTACCAATAAAGTCGACCTTGACTCAAAACTTGACCCCTCTTTTTCATGAAATCTTACCATTTAAAATTATTTAGTATGCTTTGCCTGGCTCAACAGCATGTATACAGCCTGCCGAGTGTGAATTTTAGATTCCACCTAAAAATTTTGAATCTGTAAAATAGCCATTTTTCTTGCCGGTACTATGAAAGTCGACCTTGACTCAAAACTTGACCCCTCTTTTTCATAAATTTTTGCCTTATAAAATTAATTAGTATGCTTTTCCTGGCTCAACAGCATGTATACAGCCTGCAGAATGTGAATTTTAGATCCCACCTAAAATTTTTGAATCTGTAAAATAGCCATTTTTCTTGCCGGCACAATGAAAGTCGACCTTGACTCAAAACTTGACCCCTCTTTTTCATAAAATTTTGCCTTATAAAATTAATTAGTATGCTTTTCCTGGTTCAACAGCATGTGTACAGCCTGCAGAATGTGAATTTTAGATTCCACCTAAAATTTTTGAATCTGTAAAATCGCCATTTTTCTTGCCGGTACTATGAAAGTCGACCTTGACTCAAAACTTGACCCCTCTTTTTCATAAATTTTTGCCTTATAAAATTAATTAGTATGCTTTTCCTGGCTCAACAGCATGTATACAGCCTGCAGAATGTGAATTTTAGATTCCACCTAAAATTTTTGAATCTGTAAAATAGCCATTTTTCTTGCCGGCACTATGAAAGTCGACCTTGACTCAAAACTTGACCCCCTCTTTTTCATAAAATTTTGCCTTATAAAATTAATTAGTATGCTTTTCCTGGTTCAACAGCATGTGTACAGCCTGCAGAATGTGAATTTTAGATTCCACCTAAAATTTTTGAATCTGTAAAATCGCCATTTTTCTTGTCGGTACCAATAAAGTCGACCTTGACTCAAAACTTGACCCCTCTTTTTCATAAAATCTTTATAACATAAACATAAAACTTTTATAAAGTAGTTTTGTTTTTAGGCAGCCATTCTGACGAGCCATCTGCTCGTCAACTGCCTATCCAGTGTCATGATACCTATACCGATCAATTGATGGTTGTCCTGCCACTTCTTTCCATTGACTCTACTCCCGTCACCCCCAAGTATTTGGGTTCGGATGGGAGGAAAAATATTTTTAACCGTCCCAATCGACAGCTGTCTGCTTCTGACGTTATCTGTGCTGCTTGCTTTTCTTCCATTGAAGCCAATGTCGATGAATATGTGATCTGCAGTGTTTGTGCTGGCATTTCCCGATTTAATGGACCTGATTGGCAAGATCGGAAAGCCATGTTTCATTCCCGCTGTGCCACATATGGATTAGACTTTGCCAACGCTGCAGCTGTGAGATCTGGACATAGATCGGTCGTCTGTGCTGTACATTCTGACACTTAGTTTTGTCTAACTTGTATTTGTGAGTGTAGATGTAGTCGTCTAATTATTTGTTTGTACACGTTCTTTGTAAAATGTTCTTGTATTGACTAACTTTTCAGTAGTGATTTTGTATTTGGAATTAATATGTGTTCTATTATTAATTAATTTTATTAATATGTGTATTATCAACAAATTTAAAAATTCATAGCCGAATCGGGTTCACACTTTTTGCATGCATTTTGCTGTTTCAGTTTCGAACTTTACATTGTTTACATAATAGCAGTCGAAAAAAGCTATTGCATTGCTTTTATATATTTCTGATGTTCTGATGTCGCTTGTTCTGTGATGTGGCTTTAATCAGTAAAATATGTCTTTTCTGTTCGTTGGATTTGATTATACCGTATTAAACTGACTTTTTATGTGTTGTGTTTTTCTTTTTGGTTGTTGAAGTTTATGTTTTGGTGAATGACTTCGCTAGCTTAGTGCAGCTGGATGTAGACCTGATGTAGACCTGCAGGGTGTAGACCTGACAGCGGCCTGCTGCACTAGTCAAACGGTTCCAACGGCTTAAGTGTTGTTGACCGGGCCGGCCGTTCGCCGGCCTGCCGGTCAGAAACGGCCGACTGACAATCGAAGACTAAAAATCGATTATAGGTGATTTAGAATTTAACAATTTAAAAGCATGATTTAAGGTTGATTTAATACTGAAAGAATTCTGATAAATCGCAGAAATATAAGCGCGGTCGGCTGACCTAAAAGGGCCCGGCTGAGTGCTCCTCTTTGCCGGCCGGTCAACGGCCAGCCGCAGGCAAGACCTATTTAAAATTCTGATTCCTACAAATCACAGTCCAAAAACATGGAATTAATATGATATAAAGCTTGAACGGATCCATTTTGCCATTCGTGAGATTTCTCTGGCGCACGTGAAAAAGTCAGAACTTTTCCAATTTCCTATGTTTAACACATGAAATCTCAACTTGAGGTGAAATTACTCAATAACCGTAAGACTTGCAACTTTAATTTTAAAAACTCGTTAAAATATACCGTTTTGAAACTAAAATATGTCAGCGAGATCGGATCGGAGAAAGTAAGAAAAATGACCAGGACCCCCCCCCATTAAAAATGTCAATTTTTCAATGTTTTAATTTTTTTGTCACAGATCAATCAGAACTGTGCTAAAATTCGCCCATACCAAATTTGAGCTGAACCGGTTACGTTTTGCGAATTTTAAAGACAGATGTGCGTATATGGAAGAATGACCGGTGAAACCTAGTACAACAATGCTGCAGTATCGGTACAAAACTGGTATTTGATACATATTGCGTTGACTGGGTCCTTGAAGTAATCCAAACATATCGGGTTATTTTGGCAGACCTCTGCTCAGCAGAGGTCTAAATGATATTGGGAGTAAAGTAAATTTGCTGATTTTATTGGCTAGTTAGAAGGTCGTAGGTCTAGTTAAAGGAGATTTCTGGCTTAACCGTTCATTGGAAGCCAGATATTAGCAGGGTATTTTGCAGGGATTTTTTCCGGGGTGGAGCATTCCGACTGGCAGATTTGATTGCAGTAAATGAGGTAATAGATTTTTTAACGAGCACTCCCCTCTGGAAATATTTCTGGAGCGACCGCCCCAGTCGCCTGACCCCTTTTCCGTGAGCACAGGTCAACCCAATGAATGGGGGAAAGCTGTCGAATGGGCCTCCCAGTAAAAATAAGCCAGATTTTAGCGGTTGGCAATTATGTATATTATACGTATAAAACGCCCGATTCATGTATTTTCCTTTTGTCCGTTTGTCTGTTTGTCCGAATTTCCGTTTGTCCGTTTGGCTGAACTCAGATCAGTTCATACCTAGCTGACCTAAAAGGGCCCGGCTGAGTGCTCCTCTTTGCCGGCCGGTCAACGGCCAGTCGCCGGCAAGACCTATTTAAAATTCTGATTCCTACAAATCTCACAGTCCAAAAACATGGAATTAATATGATATAAAGCTTGAACGGATCCATTTTGCCATTCGTGACATTTCTCTGGCGCACGTGGAAAAGTCAGAACTTTTCCAATTTCCTATGTCTAACACAAGAAATCTCAACTTGAGGTGAAATTACTCAATAACCGTAAGACTTGCAACTTTAATTTTAAAAACTCGTTAAAATATACCGTTTTGAAAATAAAATATGTAAAAATCAGCGAGATCGGATCGGAGAAAGTAAAAAATAACCAAAAAATGGACCCCCCCCTTAAAAATGTCAATTTTTTAATGTTTTAATTTTTTTGTCACAGATCTATCAGAACTGTGCTAAAATGTGCCCATACCATACCAAATTTGAGCTGAACCGGTTACGTTTTGCGAATTTTAAAGACAGATGTGCGTATATGGAAGAATGACCGGTGAAACCTAGTACAACAATGCTGCAGTATCGGTACAAAACTGGTATTTGATACATACTGCGTTGACTGGGTCCTTGAAGTAATCCAAACAGATAGGGTTATTTTGGCAGACCTCTGCTAAGCAGAGGTCTAAATGATATTGGGAGTAAAGTAAATTTGTTGATTTTATTGGCTAGTTAGAAGGTCGTAGATCTAGTTAAAGGAGATTTCTGGCTTAACCGTTCATTGGAAGCCAGATATTAGCAGGTTATCTTGCAGAGATTATTTCCGGGGTGGAGCATCCCGACTGGCAGATTTGATTGCAATAATGAGCTAATAGATTTTTTAACGAGCACTCCCCTCTGGGAATATTTCTGGAGCGACCGCCCCAGTCGCCTGTCCCCTTTTCCATGAGCACAGGTCAACCCAATGAAAATTACAGGTATGCAGTCGCGTAGCCAGGAAGGGGGGTGGGGAATGCCCCCCAAATTGTGGGCTCCCAGGAATTTTTTCCGGGCCATGTGTAAAACCGCCATTTTACAAAATATTTTCGCTCCTTCGGCGTGCAATACTGTGTTGCACCATCACCATGCGTGTTTCGCACCCAAAAATGAGTACCAATTACCTTTGGTTACATTTGGTGTACTGTTACCAGCCTCTGTATTGTTTGGGTTCATGAACAGGTATACACGGCTTTAAGTATTTTTTTAATTTGAAGGAATGCTTTGTAAAAATTCCAGGACAGTCACGAAATATGAAAAATTGGGTCTTGTCTCGTTTACCCCCCCCCCAGTACTCAAAATACTTAAAACTTGACCAAATAAGCTAAAATTTGGTGTGGGTATGTTTTCGACCACGCTGAGTTCAAATATCGCAAAATTTTTCGATTTCGCGAAATTCGAAATTTTTCGATTTCTAAGGGGGGGACCAAGGGAAACAGAAATTTTTTGTTTTCGATTTTGCTGAAAAGATGTATATAGGGGTTTTCGGGGTCGTAGAACACGAATCTGAAGTCCGTTTTTCGATTCAGCTTTCCGTTCGCTCAGTTTAAGCTTAAAGCTTTAGCTTATAAAAAACATACCCACACGAAAAAAACGTGGTCGAAAACATACCCACACCAAATTTTAGCTCATTTTGTCAAGTTTTAAGGATTTTGAGTACTGGGGGGGGGGGTAAACGAGACAAGACCCGAAAAATTGTCAGGCTCTGGGGGGCGCAGCCCCCAGACCCCCGAAAAATTTGTGCATTCCCCCCTCCAAAATTTTTTCTGGCTACGCTAGTGCAGGTATGTATGCGGCCACCAGAGATGAAACAGGGTCACTATTTGCTGACCCGGTGACCCGGTCGACCCCTGACCCTGTGACCCGGTGACCCGGTATTTTTGAGAATTCAGGTTTAAGCTTGGAAAAATTAAAAAAACTTATACTGGGGTGCGGTGAGTGTTTTTATCTTTCTCGACATTTTTGGCGTCTAAAATAAGAAGTCGGGCAAAACTTTTGCTTTCCTTAAAGTTATAAAATTGGAAAGTAAATATTTTAAGTAAAAGCGGAAAAAAATCAAAACTGATTTGCACAATATCGCACTCAATGTGATGTGAAGTAAACTACATAGCTCTTTGTCTCATTTCTGTCTCATGAATTCATTCTTTGAGCAGTTATCAAATTGGAAAATTTAGCTGTGTCGTCCCCATCTGAGTCTGAGTCGAAAAATAAACCGCTAAGATCTTAAATTGTTTTTGAAATCGGTTTAGTCTGTATAATGTGACTGTATTTTTGTTTAGTCCTATAATATTCATTTCTAATAACATGGCCTTTTCCGTGGATTCCATCATAGGTAAGAAAATTGACAACGGTGAGGTGATGTACAAAGTCGTGTGGAGTCCGTCGTGGGAGCCGCTGCGAAATTTAG
>JASAND010018495.1:0-93238 GCA_030248195.1 Trissonchulus latispiculum
TACAACCTCCACAAATAAAATGGTTAGGCTTTTAACTAGGGGGGAAGACCAAAACGTTCCGAATATCAAACCTTCGACCAAATAAAGACGTTACTCAATTCATCTTGCATATACATTCCAATTCTCGTACATAAACAACAATTACTGACTTCTACTGCAAGAAGGACGGATAAAGATTATGATAAATTACTGCGTACATTGCGTTCCAGACTCTTAATCTTATCTGACTCATAACTACAATCAATTACTAACAATTATTTCTTACTTCCTCACCTATTAACTTCTTTATTTGTAATTTCTAATAATTAATATCTACACATTTCCTTTCAGGTGGGGTCGACCTTCTATGGGTCCGTTCCGCAACCACCATTACCTCATTCCTCTTTATTTATCTATTTTAACCTAATTTACATATTTCTTTCTCAGGTGGGGTCGACCTTCTACGGTTCCGTTCCGCAACCACCATCACTCTTCTACTCAGCTACTATAGTTTAATTTACCTATTTCTTCCTTAGGTGGGGTCGACCTTCTACGGGTCCGTTCCGCAACCACCATCTCTTCTACTTCATTCTCTAGACACTATACAATTTCAGGTATCTCACATTGATCGGGATACAACCCGATTTCTCTTAATATCTGGGTAACAACCAGATAATTTAGGATCGGGGTAACAACCCAATCGTTTACTAACTTTATATGATTTCCTTGTCCTTTTAAAGAGTTTCAATACAATACCAGCTACTTCTTTAATAGTTCCCGTTTCACTTATGCATACTGACGTTACCTTGCACATAATAATCCAATACTCATTATAATTCCAATGATCATAATAATCATACACTGTTCTATTACTAACTCATCTGTTAAACTTCCAGAACTTCACATTACAGAAAATGAATGCTTTTCACGATTCAGATTCGAAAATATCTAACTTGAAATATCAGTTCGTTAATTCTTCACATATTTTTGAACTGTCTTCTCTCTCTATATTACACTTCAATTCTGCCTTCAATTAGTAGCTGGTAACATTGCACATTAATACATTATATAAACACACAACAGAAATTAACTAAACGAATTCTTCCTTCATCAATTCTATTAATCCTCACAAATCCATAACTTCTCAGCAAATCTTTCCTGCTTTTAGAAATAAGTGTAACCAAACCATTTTTGATAAGCAAAGATCATGTCCTCAAAATCTGTCACAAGCAATTGATACATATACATACTAAGAACAAGGGACATTACATTAATATGATAAAACTGGCTAACAATATTGTAATATACATATTCACTAAACCTGTACACAGTGCAGAACTTCTTAGCTAATAACCGTTTAGTGAGATTACATAAACAATGATAACCATACAATGATTACTAGGTAATAATTAAACATAACATATAAAATAATAACATTACGACAATAACTACTATTAGATAATACTGGACTAATTATTTTTGGTAAGTTTTCTAATTAAGAATTCATGAACACCATTTCTCAGTTTACATTTCTCTTTTGCCAGATCCTTTCCGTTCACCCATTAACAATTAATACAACATAACAATTATGACTGCCCAAACATCCAACAAAATATACATATAACTAAGGTGTACATTATTAATCAATCGTTCCATTCAGCAGTAATATAGACATATTTTTGTAGTAATTTTCTGATAACATCTGCAAAACGTATAAAAGAAACTTTCTGTATGTATTATTTACAAAATAATCACAATACAACCTGAATACAGATAAACAGATACAAACATAGGCAATCCTTACGTAATATTTTTGGCTTTTTTACGATTAAGTATTTTTTGTATTTTTCCAAATATGCTTCTTTTTTAAACCCTTTTTAATACCTTTTTCAGACTTTACACATGATCAACCAGTCATACTAGGGGACTCTTCTTTACTGACCATACGGATCGTATGTGAGGATTTCCTGCAGATAATTCTCCATATCTTCTTCTGGGAGAGGGGATTCAAGTTCGCGCTGAAGGGACTCATCAGCGGATTCTCGGATAGAGCGGGCCTTTTCATGGGCAATTGACTTCAGTTCCCCGATTTGTCTCCAATACTCGATCACGGGTATAATACCTTCGTCGAGGCAGCTGTCAAGGGCCCTCAATTCCCTCTGGATGTAAGCGGGGACATTATCCCACCACTCCTCCGGTAGGAGGGGAACCTTAATGTCCAACGGGGGAAGGGGGTCCAGATCCGGGTCCTGTTCTTCAGAGGCGGCTCCGTTCTGATTGAGGCCGAGAGCAGTCTCGAGCCGACGGAGAAGCGGATCGTTGGGCGGATCATCCTGTGGTTCTTCTGGAGGGGGAGGGAGATTGGTGGCGTATTCCTTCATTCATTCAGGAGCATTTGGCGGGACGATGACTTCAACGCCAGCAGGGATTCGGGATTACTGTAGCATGGGTGAACGGGAGGAACCCTTTCCTCATCTGCTTCTCCATCAGGGGATTGACGGGTCTCAGATTCAGGTTCATTGGTGTCACTGTAATTCCGCTCCTCATCATCACTCCGATCCTCCCCGACAGAAAAAACTGGGATTTCCGACTAGGGGGACGGAGAATTCTGTGCTGGCAGGGGACCGATGGGGTTGGCAAGCGTTGGGTACGGCGCTTTCGGTCCATATGGCGGCGGGGGAAAGAAAGGGGCAGTGACTTTGATCTTTGGATCGTTGGTAAGTTGGACCATGTCCTGTCGCAGATCCTCAAGGCTTGTTATGAACAAAGCCTTATCGCCGGCAGTCATGGATTGTTTATTCACCATTTTATAGAATGTCCGGAAGGAAGCTTGAATTTGGTCGTGGGCGGTCATGAAAGGAGAGGGGAGGAGGGAATTTTCGTACTGGATCTGGGCTCTGCGAATTTGGATTCCCACGGCATCAGACTTCACATTAAACCCGGGGTACATGAGGGAGGGAGGATATTCCTCTTCTTCTGGAATCATCTCAAAGAGATGTCGGGAACCATAATTCTCTGGCACATGGTGTGGATGAGAATTCAGATCAGGCACGGTAGTGTGAGTGCCTTGACGGCGAGGGACTTTGATGGGACAATTTGTGCTGGCTTTTGGTTCTCCGGACTGGGCAAATGGGATACCACAATACATACACTTGTCAACCTTCTGTTGTCGGGGGGCCACAGTGAGTGGCCGGAATCCTTGAAATGGGATAGTTGGGGGACGTACCGGGGCTCGGTGCCTTGTCGGCTGTCCAGCCGAAGTTGGGATTGGGACCCGGAGTCCCGGAAGAGCCATAGGGTTCCTGAAGGCGCGGCTTTGAGACAACTCCATTTGTGGGGAGTATGATCTTGGGAGGGACTCTGCAGAAGTTCCAGTAGTCATCTCCATGTTCTCGTTCCTGAAATTATATTTTCACTGCAATAAGTCGGTTATGGCACGGTATCCATGATTCCAAAATGACGTGTATGCGTTCAGAGTAACAACCTGAGTGCATTATCTAATTTGGATAACAATCCATAGAGTTTAGAACAATAAAGAGACCACACCGGTCTCGAAACCGGTCGCGTGAATAAGGTTGGTTAGATTTCTGGGTTTCCACGTTTTGATATTTTCCTATTCTCATTAATCCATAGAGTTTAGTAATAGGGGTAGTATGACTGTTGATAAAAGCAATGAGGTAAACAACTCATTTAAAACATCTGTAGAATCTAGTAAAGTATTCTACGGGGATAACAACCCCAAATCGCAAACTGCTTGAGTATTCCGTGGGAGTAACAATCCCAATTTTCAGTGATATTGATTTTCTTGCATTTTGCAAAATCTTGAGTAAAAGTAAATGTGTAAGAAAATGTATGCTACATGGATATACATACACAAGATATAACAAAACATGCAACATTTGAACATATACACAAGAACATACGTATACTTTACAAGCATTTGATACAGTCACAGCCTTAGTCCTGGCTTCTTAATGGTAACGACATCTTTTACAAGGGGGAGGATGGGCTCAGTAATTTCGGCGCTGAGGGGGACCAAGGGACAGGGCCATGAGATTAGGGACCGGGGGAGAGTCCCCTTTCTTTAATCGACACTTGGAAGGGAACGTTTGGCTGGACCAGCAGGCATTGGACGTGGCATCTGGTAAGGTTTGCTGTGCCACTGTCGATTCTCGTGGCGGCGGGGAGAGTAGCTTCTCCGTTTGGAGGGTTGGGTTGGGACCCAGAAGGTGCACCTCGGGGTGCGCTGCGGGGAGAGGATGAACTGGACGAAGGGGGCGAAGGGTGCCGCGGTCGGAAGATGGGACTGTCCTTGTGCGGTCGTTTTTCGCGATAGGCAGTATAATTCTGCCGTTTCACGTCAGGCACCATAAGTGCCTCGCGAACTCGCGAGTAGTTCTTATGACACAGCACGTAGGTCTGCCCATTGGGGATAGCAATGGGATCCTGTGGGCGGAAGTCCGTTCCGTCTGAACGGAGGGTGTAAGAACCCCAAGCTAAGGCCGCCCATCCTGGATGGTCCTTCATGGTTTTGGTGGGATCCGCAGCATCCGGGACGTATACGAGAGTGGGCAGGGCTCGTACCATAGGGAATGGCTCCTGGTAGGCCGCAGGTGAGGTCTGAGAGAGAACCTCTGAAATCTTGTTGGCCTCTGCCTGATAGACAGCTCCAACATCCAGATCCTCGTTAACCTCCCGCACAGTGCTGATCTCCGGGATGACAAAGATCTTCGTTAGAATTGGAGATCTGATCGCGTTGACTACTCGGAGGCATCGTGCAGGGGTGGCCAGGTTGATCGGTAGGAGGAGCGGGTCATTGCATCCGCTCATTTCCTTGATGACATCAACAATCTGATTCTTGCGCAGAGCGCAACCTCCGATAATGACCACACGAGGGTTGGCCGGGTATAAGCCCTCGGGATCCTTCAAGTAAACCCTGTAAAACTCCAGGGTTTGCCCCATGATGTTAGCGGCCAACTTGTCATTGGCCGTCTGGATGACGCGCTGATCAGCTTGCTCCTTGGAAGAGCTAAACTCTTCGCATCTGAGGTCGAAAAGTTCTTCGCCGACGCCCCAGAAGTGATCATGAGTGGCTTCCATAAGCCTTCGGTTTCCAGTGGCCATCAGCTTTTCCTTGAAGTAAGGAATGCTGAACTTGGACAACAGGACACTGGCCATTACCAAGGCCTTGAAGGGCTGATGGGAATGTGGATAGGGCAGGAGGCGACTCAATTGAATCTCCTCCCCGCCTATCCTTTTGACATCGGCCGGTTTCTCGGTCTTCTGAATATCCTTTGACACCTTGAAGGCGCCGGTAAGATCGGCAAGGGTAGCGAAGAAGGCGTGTTCGGCAGTCTTGCGCTCCTTCTTGAGATGCCGGATCATGATGGGTCGACCATCGGCATCTTTGGCGGGGTGGGATGCGAAATTGGAGAGGACATTGTGCTCTCCGGCGTTGCTACGAAACCAGAGGAAATTTCCGGGATTCTCCGGAGCGTACGGGAGCTGGAAGATGGACAACTTCCGAAGCTCATCCAAGGCACTGTGATGTAACTGGAGCTGATTCATTCTAAAATAACGAATTTTGGATTATTTTTTCATATTCCTTTAAAAACTTTTCAGTACTTCTGTGTGAAGACGAGTTTAGGGGCATCAACCCTACAGAATTTGCTTGAGGGATGTCAACCCTGCTGAGTTCATTCAATTTAGGATAACAACCTTTCTATCTGGTGCTCTGCTACATCCATAAAGTCAGCTATATCAGAATTTCAGGCCGGTATCAACCGGTATACAGATATTGTGTTGATAATAGCTAGAATCCTTTAGAGATATCAAGTATTCCCCTTTCGGTGGGCCACAAAAGACTACATATAATACATAAATAACACTACTTTTTACATGACTTTATACACAATGATGGGCACAACAAAAACCCATAACATATAATAGGTGTGAAACGGAGGGAGTTTATTTCCCCTGGCAACTCTGGCTTACATTCCTTATTACATACAATTATACAAATATTTCATGTACATACAAATGATTAACCATATCTTGATTACGATCTATGTTCAGAAACTTCACCATATCTTTGAAATTCTATCTTACACAGGATTGCGAACATTTTAACATTTCATTCATTTTTTTGTATTATTTTTCTTAATATATTACTTTTTATGTGATTTTCTTTGTTATAGTGTGGGGAATGACATTGAGGAATTATGCATAAATAATTTATTTGTTTAAGTATGGTATTTTGGTAATTAATTTGAGATTAGTGATTTTAGAGTTATGAAAAGAAGTATTTAGTTTTAGAGATGAAATTATTTATAGTATAAGTTTTCTAATATTACGCATTAAGTCAACAGACTCGTATTCCTCAATTAGTCATTCCCGGGGAGAGAGCTTACATTGAGTTCTCCCCGTAATTTAAATATATATTTACAGTCATAGACACTAATATTCGGGAGAAGAAGGTTCTTCTGACCCATGTAACCAAGGAGCTCCGGATTGATTTCGAATCCGTTCTCGTGTTCGTGGAGTTGCTCGGGGATCAACTGCTCGTACATCTGTATAATATTGCGTGGTTGTTGAATCCCTGGAGGGGTATCGGGGATTTTCTCGTGGGATTGAGTAATTCAGGGGCATGTGAGCATCTTCATCATCAAAATATCCTCCTCCAAATCCAGGTGGGACATTGATCCTGCATTCAGCTGTACGGCGTCTATGATCTCTTTGATCCTTAGGAGCGGTTGTCCTTGGGACTCGGGGTGGACTAGCCGTGGGTTGAGCGGGATAGTTAGGGAGTGGTGCTTGTTGATTTTCTCTTGGCAAATACCGTTCTCCTACCAATGCAGATTGGTACAGGTCATACAGACTCTTGGCTTTATCTGGATACATCTCTGTTCGATCACGAACTTCATTCCTTAACCCAGCAACAAAAAGTAAGCTGAGGTAGTTGTCAACAGATTTTGCGGTCAATCGCTCGGGATATACTTGTCCAGCATACGCAAGCAACCTTTCATAGAAACTATCCACTGATTCATCTCTTCTTTGTTCAATTGTACTCAACAGTTCTTTCCAAGCACGAAAATCTGCGGGAGATTGGGTCGTCCTGTTAGCAAGTTTTGGCGTTGCTGTCGTGGTAGGAGCCGTCTGAACTTCTGAAGTAGAGGTTCTCATCCGGGTTGAAGGGCCTGGTTTCTCCTTGTAGAGATCCTCTTCGACTGAAAGGGCCAATAGATATAAATCATCCAATCGGCCGGCAGAGATTGGCATTTGAAAACGTATTTCCCTTTGGAGTCCTATGATAAAGATTCTTCCTGAACTGATCATGGTTGGTTCTGAATTAGAGTATTCGCCATAGACAATGTCCGCATAGTCACGAACTCTATGATAGTATTGTTTTACAGTTTCAGATTCACTCTGCTTAACTGGAGGTGAGGAAGTCGTTGAGGGATGCACTTTGGAGGGCCGTGGAGAACGTGCTCTCATTTCTCGGGAGGTTTCTGTCTTGGGGTCCGGTGTGTGACGCGATTGAATAGGAGGGACTGTATCTCTTCTTCTGAGGCCTCTTGAGATCATTTCTGATACCCGGTGCGTTGTAGTCAAGGGGATGGAGTAATCTGCGGGTGGAGGGGTAAGGTGTATTTTCAATTGTTTTGTAGATAGGGAAAGTTCAAAGGAGCCACTGAACTTTGCTAAAACATCAATTCCCAATAGCATTGCTTGGGGTAAGTGAGGGCTGACCAGAATAGCATGGGGAATCGGTGGATGGTTGGGACATCCTGGGAAGGAGATGGCCGTTTCGATTTTCTTTGTGATATTTAGTTGATGTCCGGTAACTGATGAGCTCTGTCGTGGACGTTCTAGGTCCACCAGGGTGAAATCGTACTTCTTGGTTATTTCTTCGGACATCACAGTAATACTGGCTCCTGTATCAAGAACTGCTTCGATTGTAATTCCTTGAATAGATATATCAATACAAGGTATAGGGAGAATTGTGGGTATACCTTTAGGCGAGTATTCGACCTCATCCATCAGGCACCAGATCCTATCCCTCCTTCCAGCGGAAGAATCTCTAGACCGGTTTCCTGGGTCTCTCCTGTAGGGCGGAGGGGTAATGACTCGGGCTCTCGCTTCTCTCACCTCTGGACTTGGGGCACGCATTGGGTTTCCTTGTTCAACTGATTCATCTGCATACTGTTGAAGAGGATGAAATAATTCCTCCTCTTTTCGTAGTACTTCTGATTCAGGGATCAGAGGCCTTCTCGGTCGGACCGATACAGATAATTCAGGGGGTGGAGGTGACGGTGATGCTGAATCTCGGAGATTATCTTCAAACCGTAAGTGCCCACCTGATGGGTGTGCATATGATCGAGGTCTGGTTCCCGTGTTTCTATAATTTAGACTGGCATATCGGGGATATGTTGGATTTTCTAGCAAGGGCGAACGACTTCGAACGGTAGGTGGATCAGAACTATTTGGTGCTGAGGCAGGCGGGGAAGTAGCGATTCTCTGATTTCCAGTTCCTAATCTGCTCA
Source organism: Trissonchulus latispiculum (assembly GCA_030248195.1). NCBI lineage: Eukaryota > Metazoa > Nematoda > Enoplea > Enoplida > Ironidae > Trissonchulus > Trissonchulus latispiculum. Next base: position 8,523 of record JASAND010018495.1, read on the forward strand.
ATCGCTGTCCTAGACCGAGGCATGTTCCACGTAATCGGTTTAGAAGGTTATCTCTGAATTCACTGAGACACGGTGAGAACCAGCCGGTAATAACGATTCCTACTGCTATCAATACCAAGATGATGATAAAGGCAGTCCAGACGTTCATATCAAGAGGGTGAATCATTAGGGGAGCGGTACGGTGGTGTTTCTCCAACAATTTCTTCACGGCTCCGTTTTCATATTCTGCTCGTTCCAGATCTGTAAACTGAATGGGAACTATGCCTAGATCAGGTGCTTCAAAAGGGATTCTATAAGTGACTAAGGGTGCTGAATGTTGTACGACCTCAATTGCACTAGTTAGTACTAGGTCGTCAATTATGATATGATTGTATGTTCCATGTTCCAACCACACCACACCATTGCTGGGTACTGTCATAGTATCTCCTCGTGATACGTGTTGTAATTGAGGAGTTTGTTTCAGCAGGATTTCGGAATGGCTCGTTCTGATAAGAACACCTGCTGGGGTGGATGCAAAATCCGTGTCCGGTGTTAGTACCTTCACTAACATCTGTTGACGACAATTAGCTGCGTCAATGGGTGTTGATGAGACAATAGCCTTAAGGCATGCTGAGTGAGAGGTAGTGATCAGTGCTTCAGGTCCGCACAACCATAGTCCAGGAGATGATTGGCATTCGTTTAGCTTAACTTCAGAAAATTCTGAGTTCCTTCGGGTTATTTCATGCCTCACATATCTAGGGACTGGAGCTTTCATTTGGGCATTATTTTCTGGGTCATTATAACCCACGTTACTCACCTCATAGATAGGGGCCACATCTTCCCGAGTTGGAGTGGGTATCTCCATAATGAATCCGAAGAGCCTTTTTCTTATGTCCATCCGAACAGGATAGATTTTCCCAAATCTATAGATTAGGCTGGGTTCGTCCCGTAAAATAGACTGATTCAGTTGGGCATGACCAGTCACGATTTCTCGTATGATCTTGAAATTGATCAGGCTTGGTGATATGCGTCCATCCAATCCGGCGGCCATGACACTGTCTATGCTGTGTTTAAGTGAATGCTCAAAATCGGACACAATTAAGGAGTAATGTACTTGAGTACTTAATGTTAAGGCTTCACAACGGGCTGAATTGATGAGTCCCAACAGCTCCTGTAAGGAATAGTGCATGAAGGAATAAACTTGTTCATTTGCTTCTACAAGTTTCTCGAGGGCTTCATTGTGTGCAATTACTTGTTCATCCAACTTCCGTGTAGTTTCAATGATAGCATTTACCTTATTCTGCATAGATCCCAGATGCACAGTGTTGGAGATGGACATACCAAGTCCAACCAATCCGATGATTGCTCCAATTGCCCTTTTCTCCCGATTGAGGGAAAGTCGCGCCTTCACATGTTGGTAGCCATGATCAGCGTACAGGGATTCCGAGTAGTTATGAAACTTCGGCGCAGAGGTATTGCACAAGATTGGACTCTTGTCACAAATGATTTTCATGACCGACGAGTAATAAGGGGTGTTAAGAATTCCACTATACATTTCATGATATTCTTCTGTTACATTATGGATTAATCCATTCAAATGCGGTTCATGAGGACAATCAACTAACCATTTGTCAACCTGCTCACGATGTGTCTTGCATCTCATGCAACGAGATTTCATATCTTCTGATAGACTTTCACCGGAGCCTCGACACAAACTGCATGGTACATTTTCGGTCTGGCTGGCAGGTTCGTTGCACTTGAGACAGCGGGATTGCAAGTGCTCAGGTACTTCATGTCTAGGTCCTTTACAGAGAGAACAGAAAGACAACCAAGATTTCATTCTCTTAACCAACGGGGGTTCAGGCATTTTCATATGGATCAGTATGGGGACATATTCCGTCTTTGAATAGGTAGCCATTAAGCCTTTGGGAGATAAGGCCAAGCCCCATTTGGTAGAGATTATAGTATTCATTGTTTTGGCTTTTTGTGTGAAATAGTCGTCCGTGTCCTGCGCTTGGATACAGGGGATTATCATGGATATCATTAAGCCAAAGACAATCCACATCATCATAATGGGAAAGGGTAAATGGATGGAGCTTCTTACATTGTTGGGCGGTTTAGGCACAGGGGGGTTGGGTTCCACTTTGAGAAGAGATTGATTCTCCTCCACCTTCGGTGATCGTACCATTGTGGGAACGGAACTTGATCTGGGAATATTCCTGTAGGTTGGTGTAGGGTTTCTTCTTTTAGGGACTATGGGGGGATCGGTCGTTCTTCTGACAGGGTGAAGAGATTCCATTCGGGCTCGGGCGAGCAGGAACTGTTGATATGATTCCCAGCATCGTTCTCTTTCTCTTTTCATCTGCCAAATACGACGTTCTTCCTTTTGGGCACGCTTCCTCTCCTTGCTCCGAACATCTTTCAGGAGTCTGCGGAGAAACTTGATGTCCTGGGGACAGAGGTCAGATTCAGGGATATGGATTTCCCCAATTGCCTTCTTTATTTTCTTGATAACCTTCTTCCTTTTCTTTTTACTCTTCCGGTTCTTCCTGGTCTTTATGACTGTGGGTTCAACTGCATTAAGATTCACACGGACTTCTCGAGTTTGGAGCTTCTTTGTGATATCTTCCAATTCTTCGTCTGAATCTTCTGTCATATCTGAGCTGGATGTAGCTGTCGGTCTATCCATTTAGTCATTCTTGATCAACTTTCCCCGAAATAGATCAATCGCATTACCTGGGAATGAAGGATCGATATTTTCTTTGTCGTCATCCTTTAGACCTAAAGTTAAGGGGGTAGGGGGATCCAATAGGTTTTCAACCCATAGATCGAGTCGTCCAGCGTGAGGAGATTCTTCAGGTGCTTCCAATAGATCACTGTCGAGGCAACAGTAGAATTCTTCATCAGAAACAGATCTCCCTAGTTTCTTCAGTATCCGTCGGCTAACTTCGTAAATGGCTTCCTGATCAATAGGCTTAAACTTACTTTTCCCTGGGTATCTGATGAGATCAGTGATCTGGTATTCCAGTTGGGGAGGGGAAGAGACTCCATTTTGGGTCATAAAAATACTAGGATCTAGGGTTCGAAGCATTTCTTCTTCGGTGAGCATTTCTTCGAACCGATCCAAAACTCTTCTAGCAAATTTGATTACGGGACCCATATCAATGGGTGTGGGTTTGGTCTGACATTCTTGCCTTGACTGAACAGGATTATTCTGAATCCGTTTTTCCGTTTCTTTCTGATCCATTATTTCAGTCACAGGAACAAGCGGGGCATGCAACAAGTCCATTGCCATGCTTCCATGAGCTAGAACTTTTCGTGCACTTTGCATGATTGTAGGCATATCACCCAGTGGATTCGGTTTCAGACCTGCGGGAACCGAGGTCGGGTAGAGGGAATTGATTCCATTATTTTCGTGGTTTGGGGCAGGTCCAGTCTAAGGTGTTGGGGACAGGCCAAGTTGGATCCTAAATTCTCGCACTGCTTCTCCAAGCCCAATGGCCAAAGTGTCAGGGGGAGGAACTGATTGAATTCGGGGGGTAGGGTAGATTTGGGCAAAATCATGACACCGGGGGCTTCTCCGCAATCCTCGTCCGCGTCCTAATGATCGACTTCGAGTCTGAATTCCTTGCTGACCGTTGTCATAAGGGCCAGGGAACTTCTTGGCTTGTAATTGAATCTTTCGGGCGGATTCGTTGGTTGGACATTCAAGGGAGTTTTCCTTTTCTGAATTCTCCTCATTGGGAGCATGGGTGTCTAATGAACCTTGCGAGAGTCTTTGTTTCACATGGGAAGGGTAGCCATATTCTATGGTCTGAGGTTCTTCCAATCTATGAGTGCGGGGATATGTGACAGACATCGGCTTCTGATACATGGGCAGGGAATACAATTCACGATCTAGTCGTTCAGTTTCTGGACCTGCAGAATTCTTTTCTGCATTCAAAGTATAAGCCGATTTCCCTTTTGGCTGTTCAACCTTGACATAGGGAGGGATAGAGAAGTACTGACCTCCCAGATCTTTGATTCCTTGTTCCAACTGTAGAATCTGAGTGGGCAGACTGTGATTTTCGGGCGGGAAATAGGCAGTCTACCTTTCCGGTTCAGCTCTAATGACTTGGACCATGGAGGGGGCATTCCTTTGTTGCCCCACATCAGCAAACCTGGATCCATAGGGAGCATGAACATCTTCTGCAGCATTTCGTCCATCATTTCTGCTCCATTGAGGTCTGGGCTGAGGGTATTGTTGGTGTTGTCCGGGAGGTCCATTTCGAGGTTGATATCGGTCATTATAATTCCGATTCATTCCGTTTCCATTCTGTGGATATCTGGACTGTCCATTGTTAGATCTATAGTTATTGGGATTTCCATTATTTCCGTTGCCGTTGTTGTTGTAATTGTTGCGCGGAGGACCTGCATAATCATTTCGAGGGCGGCAAGCTCCACCTCCAGATGATCGGCATTCACGTTTTGAATGTCCAGCTCTTCCACAATTGAAGCATCTAAAATCATTAGGAAATGGGATCTTGTCGTTCCCTCTTCTGGGAGGAGAGACAGATTTTGACTGTTCAGGGGAGGAAATTTTGATTCCTTTGATTTCATTGGCAATCACGGCTGTGCTCTGGACCAGGGAACTGATCGTATTTAGAAGGGCCGGACCAGTAAGATTTGCACCTGAAATAGCCGCTTCCGGGTCCACTTCTAAAAAGGCGGGGGTTCCTTCTCCGGGATACACATCTGCTGCTTCTCGAGCCTTTTTAAAGGCTTGGGAATAGTCTGGGGTGTCCATGGGCACGTGCGGTTTGAATTCATTCCGCAGTCCAATAAGGAAGGTCTTCAGCTTGATGTCTTCCAGCATATCAGGGTCTCCTCTATCTTCCCAAGCAATCCGGGCATATTTCTGCAACCGGAGGGAATAATCAGCAACAGATTCATGTGGCATTTGTCTGATACTGAACAGCTTGGCGGTGGCGTGCATATCCGTCATAGGTGGGATCATGACTTCTCTGAGGGCTCGTACGGAGGCTTCCCAGTCATCCTGTTGCATGGCGCCTCTGGGCATACATTTGAATATCTCAGCGGCCCTGCCCCTGAGAGTGGATGAGATGTTCATGACCTTCTGGTAATCGTTCAGGTTGAGTTTTTGACTGAATCTCTCATAGTTGACAAGATGATCATCGAAGTTTTCGTGATCCTTTCCTGAATAGATGGGCAGGGGGTGACAACCCCTTCGATAAGGCTGATGATTAGCTCGAAAAGATTCATCTTTTGGAATTAAAAGAATAAGAACCACTTTAGAATAGTTGAAAATAATGTTGGGTTCGCTTTGTTAGGTTTTAGGTCCCACTATCGATTCTGGTGCTGTATCTGCGATTGTCTCTGCCTTAATCGTTCCCCAAAAAGTCCGAACTGACTCTCAAAGTACCTTGGCAAAACTGATTCTGATCCCAAACAATTATCCAAAATATCCGTATCCTTCGACTGAACTGACCACTGATCAATTAATGTAAGCACTGAGACTCCGATGACTGACAATATGACTTTGATCCCGGCAGGACAGATGAGAGCTCCGCACCTGAATCAAATGGGTTAAAACCCATTAATTCAAGTTATAGGTGCGGGATTCGAACCCAGCAACCATTACTCACGTTTTGGCTTTCTGAACTTGAAATAAACTTGTGCAAGTCGAAACTGTTATGAAAATTTGAGATCTAAGTGGATTACCACAAGTTTTGAATGATTTAAGTAAGATCACAACACTTAAGATCGGTTTCAAGCAAAACACTAGTTTTTAGGGCAATTTCTTGCATTCTTGTGCAAGAAATTGCAGTTTCAATGTGAAACTATGAATTCAGCTTGATTTCTCTTTGTACAGTCTGCTTCTGTATGATTAAAACCTATTACACAACATTGATACGATTTTGGGCCCTTTAACAGCAGATAGGCACCCATTCACTCAGTTAACAGGAGAAACATTAAATTGGTTAAAATGATCAAATCTAGGACCTTTGTCTTTTCGAGTCCTAACAAGGAAGGTAACAACTTCCTGTTCTGAACAAGCATTAGCAAGTTAGAAGAGAGTTAACGCACAAATTTAACGAAAACATCATAATTTAACGTATAACCTCTGCTTTTACTAGGTTCTACCTAGGGAAGGTAACAACTTCCCATTTTGGCAAATATCGAATATTACAAATATTACAAATTCATAAAACTGGCGATTTTGGCCTTTATCAGAAGATGGTTCTGGTAATCTATCCATAATACTTACGTAACTAATTGTTAATTTGCTTATTTCAGGTGTAGTATTGATTAATGCTTGATATTAGTTAAAATTGTCAAATTGTCAAAACCTATTATTGCCATTTGGATAATTATCATGAATTGGGTCTGTATTAGTCATCAGATAAGCAAGGTTGATTTTTCAACCTTGCTAACCTTTATATACCGGGATTTTGCTAGTTTTTGTTTACAAACGTGAACACCGACACGAAATGGCGTTAAACAGCGGTTGCGGTCATTATTAGGAATGAAATATGCATCAGACATGGCTAACTTAACTAAAAATGGCAATAACGGCGCGTTCTAACCTCAGAGACAAAGGTACAGCGAATATGGAATTTGGAATTCGTTTCACTTTTTAATAACCTAATAATTTTGATACCGACCTACGACAAACAATTACAGAATACAAACAGTGATTTCTTTAAAGGCTTAACAAAACCTGAGATTAAAACAATATGGCCGGCAACTCCTAGTTGCCGGCTGTGGGGTAAATATTTCTATTAATTAACTCAATAAAAATAGGGTCGTAGTAAAGGGACCCTCTATCTCAAACTTAGGGATTGGGTCCCCACTCAAATATCCTATATTCTACTTTTAAACCCCAAACTTAGGTCAAAAGGACCTGGATAAAAATAGATAAAGATTTGGTCGTGGCTTGACCAGAAAAGTGCAACTAAAAGATAACAAAATAAATGACTGAAATAATTGAAGGTGGAGGTCAGCAAACCTCGATATACAGAGGGTGTCGGCAAGAAAAACAGAAAAACAAAAGTGGGGACAGTTCTCAAGACCTCCATCGGACAGGAGGGGTTTATATGAGCTGCCCCTTTTATTGAAATAATAAAATAATAATAAAGAAGAAGACAAAATGAAAATAAAATGAAATAAAGGTGGCTCAAGGCCCACGCATGCTATCATAACTAAGAATATGGCCTCAGGCCCAAAATGTTGAGTAAAAATGGGGCTCCATGGCCCAAAAAGTGCATAGAAATATGGCCCATAGGCCTTACATAGTATAAAACAAATATGGCCCATAGGCCTTACATAGTATAAAACAAATATGGCTCGAAGGCCGCAAAAGTGCATATACAATTGGCCCATAAGCCTCCAAAAATTAGGGCCACAAAGGGCCGATAAATGCTGATTTGGCCGGGCATAACAAACCCAAAAGGCCCCTAAAAGAAGGTAGTGTTCGTGTTAAAAAACTCAATTTCTTTTTCTCTGACCAGTGTGGGTCAGAGAAAAAGTCCCTATTCGTCCTAACCTGGGAAGGTGCGCTGAATTCCCTATGCAGGTAGCAACTGCACTAGGGAACGCACCGAATGGAGGGGGGAAAAAGCAACCTACTTCGGCTGCAACTCAACGAACACTGATTTGAAATAAAAATTTTGGGACCGAGCTGACAGTTTTGCTGACAGCTCGGTGACAGGTCATTGGCGAAAGTTGGAGCGGATTGCCTCTTTGATTTTAAGGCAAAGCTTCTAGAAGGTTCTAGAACCTTCTAGAAGCTTGCCACCTTTTGTGTGTGGGGCGCAGCGGCGGGCTGAGCCAGCTGGCCATTAGTGGTCGAAATTAATGAGATTTTGAAAATATTGCCCCCCAACTGACCCATTTTTGATATATTTCCAGTGCCGAAACTTGGCGAAATTTTGCGAAATTTTCTTTAACACATAAACATAACCAAAGGGGAAATTTCGTGAATTTTTACAACTTTATCGAATTATTACACAAGATATACAATTTTCTATAATTTAAAAATTATATCACAATAATCTACGTACCTATCTACTTATACCTAGCTACTTACATTTATATTTTTTATTATTATTAAGGGAGATAAGCCCCCTCTAACCTACATGTCTTGGGCCAATACTACTGTTTTCTTTGTTTCCTCTTTGTTGGCCTTGTCCTCGGCCAAAAGTTCAGGTGAGGACAACTGCTAGGCCTGGAAAGAAAGAGGCCTAGCAGGGAGAGAAAAGAAGAGATGGAGGAGAACAACACCTGACTCAGGTGTAGTCTGGGAGGTAGACAACCTCACAGACAATGGAAAAGGAAAAAGGTTTGACTTAAGTCAAACCCAAAAGAAAACCAATTTTAGAACACTCCTTTTTGGAGTGGTAAGATTACGACACAAAAAGTAATCTTACAAAAACATTTTTCATTATGACTTTCTTATTTTTGGGAGTTGAAAAGTCGGGTTTGGATTTTTAGAATCAGAATCAAATTCTCTTTCATATTAGCCCAAGTCATTTTCTAACCAAAAGTATTAAAACTAACTAATTATTACCTAATTAGCACCTAATTATCACTAATTAACCCTACCTAACTACGTACTTAGCCATTTTATACCCAATTGTGAACCATCTTCCAATATTTGCTATTTTTAATGCCAATTTCCATTTTGTGGGGAATTTTATGACCAAACTTCGGCTTAATTACACACATAAACTGCATATTTTGAGTTTACAGCTTCCTGTTAACTAGTATGCGAACAATGGTGATTATATTATTTTTTCGGAGAGGGCTGTACTAGACTCAATTATGGACGACACTCATTAATTCGTCTAAGTTTAGTTTACATGTCGATTTCATCTTCGTGTGGGAGTAACAACTCCACCTATTAAAGGGATTATGACCGAAATACTCCTTTTACACAGTTCCTCGATTAGTATTGTTAATAAGACACACATTAGCAGAACTTAATTGAGCTTAAAATCATAATTAAGACTAAAATTTACGACCTAATTGAGTACTAACCTTGGACCCTATTGATAAATTTCTTGACTTCTACTGAATACTGGCAACTCTAGCTAAACAAACATAGGATAATCTATACATTATTGCTTGGACATTATTTGATAATTACATTCCATGTTGATGATCTTCGCTTTTCTTCACAGATCCATGACATAAGAATCCTTCCCTGCAGATTGATTATTTTGGAATACTTTTAGACCAATTTTGATCACTTTTAGCATCTTATTTTATTAATTCCATTACACATGGCCATTTTTGAAGAAATCAGTTTTTTCAAAATTACTGCCAAATCTTACAGACAATTTCGGCTTATTTATACTCAATCGATACACTGTCCAATTGTGCATTTTATCAATACCTATTCGCTGGAGTTCGTTGCTTTAAGCTAGGGAATTCGCCGAAAAACCATTTTGGCAAAATTGCGATTATTTTGTTTTGAACATGGACTTCTCAAAAACTGTCCAATGGATTCGCGTGATTTTTGGCTGAATGAAAATTCGCCCTATTGCGGAGGGACTTTTTTCTTGGTTTGAGCTGAAACGTCTCCAGTTGCGAGAAAACTGAATACAAAGTTGCGAAATTTCGTGTCACCGCGCATTTGCCGGATTTTCTGGAGTACTGAGACTTGTTGAGCCAAATCCAAAAATGTCCCTCGGCCCATATGTCCTCTGTATGGTAGCACAAGAAAAAATTTTGGCCGATTTTTCAGTTTTGAGAAATCGATGTTCAAAATTTTTTGGTCTATATTCAGTCTGTCAGATGTCAGCATGTCGGAAATGTTTTGCCATTTTCTTGGCAATTTTGCTAGTTTCGTAAGCTCATGTTAATATACAGATTATAAGCTTTAAAACGATGTAGAAAGCTCTTTCCAACTCTCAAAATTGCGAAAGTTATAGCGTTTTGAAAAATCACCACAAAAGCACTGCACAAAAGGATACCAGTACCTTAAAGCAAGTAACTCCAGCGAATAGGTATTAGTAAAATGCGCTATTGGGCGGTGTATCGATTGAGTATAAATAAGCCGAAATTGTCTGTAAGATTTGGCAGTAATTTTGAAAAACTGATCTCTTCAAAAATGGCCATTTTTTGACCCCAAAAATGGTTTTTGGCTTGTACTGCCTTAACCACTAGAGGTAGCTCAAAAGTTGTAAAAGCAAAAATGTTCATTTTGGTGTCCTCTTTCCTGCCATAACAACCAATCCAGTGTAGCGACCATGTACTGAGAGAATAAGGGCAAAAACCAAAACTTTCTTATCTTTACACCTAAAAATCCGGGACTGGTCCCAGAATGTTAAAGAGCACGAGAATAATGTATTTGGAAAGTTGCATCCACTTTCATGAAGAATTGAATCTTGTAGGGTCGAATTTACACAAAGCGATACCAGCACATTAAATGTCAGCCAATATTGTGTTTCACAGTTTTAGCTAATATTTGGCAAATGGAATTATGAAGTTAGCGATACACGGTGGAATAATTGTAGTGCTTTTGTCCATGTTTAACGACTTTCGCACCAGATTGCGATATTTTCCAAACATTCCAATATATAACAAGAACTTTAAAATTTACATAAAATGCATCGTATGGATATCGAGGAAAAACTTAAGCAATCAACTTTAAACGCTCATAACTTGTTAACGATTGCGTATTGCGTATTGCGTTTGCGTTAAGATCCGCATCCGCGTACGCCTTCGGCGTGGTTCTCGTTTGGCACATTGGACAAAATTCTTTTCGCCAAACCAGTTCTAAACTACGCAAACTGCAGGATTCAATCTGAGTGTTACGTATTGCCAAAGACTAGGCAGACAAAATTGGTTTCATTGATCTCAGCACTCTCAGTACGTTGAATTGGTTGCAGTAGTCAGAGAATCAGGGATCACAACTTAGAATTATCTCCGTACACTTCGAAAGACGTTTAATATCTCAGGGTCAGTATGTATTCACAATTCTGGTTTCATCCTGAACTCTCTTGAGCTGGGGCCCCTCCCTTTACAAAATCCTGGAACCGCTACTGGGTGGCCCGTAACATTTCGGGGGTCGACCACCAAACTTCCAAAATAAGTGGGTTTAGCATTCTAAGACCCTCCGCGCAATCCCGCTTCCAAAATTCTACGTCTCCGTTCATGGCAGTTTTTGCCAATTTCAGACAGTAGCTGCCTAGCTATGAATATAGTCATTCGAAAGATCTTGTTTTGTGCTCTACATTTTTTCTTTTTGAAGTAACTTTCTAGCTTTTCGCTATCGTGAGATATTACAAATTTTCTTATTTTGGCGTAATTATTTCTTCAGTTATGCAAACCGTATAATTAAACTAAGGGCGGCAATTTAAAGGTCCCGCAAATGCTAATTATTTGAGGCATGATTATATTGCTGTTGCAGTTCCATAGGCTGCTATCTTAAAAAATGTAACTTTTGCTTATTAACAATTTTTTCCAGCGATTGTGAAGCATTCAGTATGCATGCTAGAGGGTTGCCACTTAGAAGATGTGTTTTACATAAAACACCCCAGCGTCCTTTTTTAGTTGCCTCGATTGCTGCTTTCTGGCTAAAGTGGTCGCTTGCCAAAGTTGGAAAAAGTAGGCAGAAACCAGGATGCGCAAACATTTTAGCTAAATTCTCCATTACGAAGAGCGATTTCATAACAGCCGAAAAAGTGTTCCCAGGTATTTGATAAAGGTATCAAATGATATGATCAATGTCTCTCGAAAAAATTTACTTCTGTCTGCAAAAAACCTGAAAAATTGCACCTCTTCAAAACTTGATTAAAATTTTTTCAAAATCCAAAATTATTATTGTATTCATTAAACAGAGAAAATGTTAAGCTCCATTTTGATATAACAACGGCTTCTTAGCTCCAAGTATTAAATGAGTAATAACGGTTCAAAGTTGATGACTCCGAAAGGAATTACCACCTTCAGCTAATTCAAGCTAAACGTTTGTTAAGTCATTTGCAGCATCAAACAAAGCGAATTGTTGAAACTTATTAAATAAATTTCAAAATTTCAAGTTAATTGTTGATTAATTAAAGTATCACCACAATTCCAAAATTTTCCTGAACAAAAGGCGAAATTTTACGAAATTCCTGAAAACTTCAGGAAAACTGTAGAATAATCGACGTTTCACCGTACTTCACAGTGTGATTGAAATGCTCAGCATTTCTGCAGAATTCTTCAGAATTTATGTAATTCTGCAGAATTCCTGATTCCACAGTTTCAGGGTGACATATATAAGTCTAAGGGGGAAAAAGGTGTCGTAAGGTAAAAAGACCCTGCGTCAGAAACGTTACTTTGAAAATCAAGAAAAGACTACCCAAACGGCCCACGTTTTGCGGACAAATAACAGAGCTGGCATATTATATAGGCATCGCTCTTATAACCGAATAAATTGCGGCAAAATTGTGTGTTTTGCCAAAATGAATCTCGCAAAAGGCGGCGCTTTCGTTTATATGGTAAGAGGAAAATCAAGGGGGAAAATATAAATTTGGAGCGAGTTTTGTAAATAAGTTTTTTTGGCAACAAATTAAAGCAACAAATGTCAAATCAAAAAGAAACTACATGTAATAATTAACGCCCGATTGCACCAAATCAGACTAAGTTAACTCGGTGTTATTATTATTTAGTTATTCGTTATTAGTTATTCTTTAGCTGAGCTTCAGATTACTGCCAAGGTTATTTCATTGCAATTCCCTAGGTCATATCAAGTGTGACCTCACTCCCCGATAAGAGGGCTTACGATCGACTGAAACCAAACTTAACACACATCTTTTATTAAACGAAGTCTGGAGAGGAACAACTGGAGCATTTACGAAATCCAAGGGCCTTTTCAAGAAAGGGTAGAGTAGAGTTAAAATTAACTCGATCCTTTTCATGAAAGAGTTAAAAGCGTTAATTTTAATCCTGCGAGTTAGAGAGAGTTAAAAATTTTAACTCCGCGTGGATTCATGAAAAGAGTTAAAGTAACTCGCTTTAACTCTGCCCTTTTCAAGAATCGCGTGCAGAGTTAAAAACCTGTGGAGTTAAATTTAACTCTACCCTTTTCATGAAAGGGTTAAGTTTAACTCTGTTTAACTCTTTCTGAGCATTTTCTATTGAAATTTAACCACAGGCAAAACACGCAGGTTAAGCAGGATTAAAAATTAACTCTTTTCATGAAACCATTGGGTTAATTTTAACTCTGTCATTTTTAACTCCTTTTAACTCTATAGCTTTTAAACCCGGCTGGGTTAAAGAGGGTTAAAACACGCAGAGTTAAAATTAACTCTGTGCTTTCATGAAAAGAGTTAATTTTAACTCTACTCTACTTCACTCTACTCTACTCTACCCTACCCTTTCTTGAAAAGGCCCCAAGACGCCCCAAGACTGAAGCCTAGTCTGAAATTTGGCGCTTATTAAAGTTCTAGCTAACAACATAACCTACGCAGGCCAAAGTCTGAGAAGTGGAAAATGTTCAGGCTTAGTTTTAAGTTTTGTGAAGGCGCCATCAGACTGTTTTGGCAAGCAGTGAAAATGAAATATTTGCTTTTTCAGACTACCGTAAGAAACTAGGATTTAAAACAATTCACCTCAAGTTACACAAGAATACCGGACTCTGAACTTGGGCTCAGGGTTAAATTTAACGAATCAAAATTGGTCTGTTATTCATTGTGTTACCTAAATTTACCTAAAGTCACACTCAGGGTTGAATGAAAACGAACGTCCTCGTTCCGAAATTTTACACTTCATGGGACCCTGTTCCATTTTAGAATCAGATACAAAACAATTTACCTAAATATAACTAAACTAAGGTCTGGAGTGGCTAACATAAGAAGCAAAGTACAACAAAAATTATCTGGCTTGGATAACAAATAAAGAACAGTACACCTAGTCTTTAACAATTCAAGGTGACAAAACATCAAACTTACTGTCTGATCATGGCGGAAGCTGACAAGCACCACAAGTGAACAACCACTATTGATCATTGTAACTACTTTTGGCTTTTGGCTTTTTGGCTTAATGATCCAAATTTTTGATGATTTTATTTACTGATCCAAAATAATTAAAAAACAAGTGTGAATTATTTCAGTCATTCCGATAGTTAATTTCATCTGAAATTATAAAGTGTACTGCTAACTTCACGATAAATTCATGTTTTCGATATTTTCATTAGATTTCAAAGATGTAATGCTAAATTCACGACCGGTCAAACTAAATTATTACTTCTGTGTACGGTCCAAGGCCGGACTAGCTAATTCTCACTTTTGATTCAAATTCGAGCGCGCATGTCAGTTGAGGTTGAGCTCTTGTCAAGGATAGGCGGGTCTTTTTGTCACCTTTTACGCCTCATTAATTCCGTTAGTCTTGGGGGCGCCTTTGTCTCACCTTGTGTCTATTGTGTCCTTTGCCTTGGAATTTTCCTGTTGGGTTTGTTATTTTTATTTTTGATTGAATTTTGTTCTGGTGCTTGCATAGCTTTGCAATTTGGAAATTATTATAGCCGTTTTGTTTTCCCTTTTGTAAAATTTGACCAGTAAACTTGCGTCACTCTTTAGTTTTCGCTTGTGTTATTTTGTAGTTGGTCAGGGTGATTGGTCGAGCGGAATCTGACTAGCGCACACTCTGTCGAATCGTTGCAATCTTCGAAATTTCCCGAAATTCGCTTGTCGGGGGTCACGCTCTCAGAGCGTACTTTCTACAGGTTTATTTCTGTGATTAAAATTGTTTGTTCAGAGATTTACTCAGTCTAATCTCTACAAACTGGCGACCGTTCTCGGGTGAGTAGCATGTCAGATTCTTCACGTCCGGTTGCCCGGTCTTTTAAAAGAATTCGTGATGAAACTGTAAAATTATTTAGTGAATTACCGGTTAATCAGGCACCAGAGCATAATGATAGTTGTTTGAATCGAAATTTCTTGCAATTTTTGCCGGGGGGTCGTAGGTCGGGGGGAAATAGTCCCCCCAAAATTTTCAGAATCCCACTCCCCCCCAAGTTCGGGGTGTCCCCCACCCCCACTCCTCCAAGTGGTTGTTTTGTCCCCCCCCCCTCAGGCTCTATCCGGTGCGGCGGAGCTTCAGCTTAGCCAAGCCGGGGGCGAGCTCCCCCAAAATCCCCCCACTCCCAGAGTCAAATTTTGGAACCTCCCCCAAATCAGCGGTTGGAACCCCCCATCCCCCAATTTTTCGGGGGGCAGTCAGACCTCCAACGCCACCAGTGGGGCGGCGGGGCCCAGTTATGCAGTCGCCGCAAGCAGGTTCTGAACTCAGGGGGGTGGGCGCAAATTTTTCGGGAGCACTCCAAAATACTTGGGGGGCCCCAGTGGGTCCGGATAACTCGGGTGTTTTGTTTTCATCCCGTCAAAATATGACTTCCCCCCACCACTCTGGCCCCGGAAAATTCTGAAATTTCGGGGGAAACCGCTGTTCGTGTGTTGGGGGGACCAGTTTCGGGGCCCTCCCAGGCCGTTTCTCAGTTCGCCTTACAGGCTCCGGGGGCGGTGGCCGCTTTGGGGCGGTGAATTCGGCACCTCGGGGGGGGGTGATTCTTTGTCAGCCCAGCCGTCAGAAAATTCAAATTTCAGACGTAGTTTTGATAATTTTATTTCGCCTCGTTTTAATGTTGCTCAGAGTACGGCATTGGTCCGGGAAGCTATGTCGGGGGGTGGCCCGTCTGTTTCTCAGTCTCAGTCGAACCATCCGGTCCCGGAGAAAATTCAGCAAAATTATGTGCCGGCGGGGGCTAACCTCCCCCAAAATTTGGGTGCCGTTCACCCCTCTCAGTCGCTCCCCGGTGCGGTGGAGCCACAGCTCGGCCAAGCTGGGGGCCAGGCCCCTCCCCCAAAATTTTCTTATTCCCAAAATTTTGTGGGTACGGGAGAACAGGATGGGGAGTCTGCATATAATTCGGCCGTCAGTCAAGGGTCGAGTTCGTCGGGGTCGGAGGGTTCCGACCCCCCATCCTCCGATTCGGTCATCTTTCAAGGGGAACAGACCAATTCTGGGGGTCTGCATACGCAAGGAACTATGGGCTCTGGATTGGGTCATTATCCCCCGCCGCTTCAGTCAGAAGCTCCGGTCTGGCCAGTTCCCTCCAGTACGGCCCAAAATGGATGCCTTGGTGCACCGCCCTACCGTTCTACGCATTTGGGTGGTTTTTCCCTACCTCGTGATCAATATGGGAACACCATCCCAAATAGGGAAACAGCTCCGTCGCATCTGCTGCTCCAGAAGACACTGGTATGCAAGGGAGGAGCCTCTGCCCCTCGAGCCTATCATACGCGGCCACCCTCCCCCCCACCGCTTCAGGTCCCTCCCCCTGCTACTCAGAATCCAGCATTGGTCTCACCGGAGAAAGTGCCTCAGAGGACGGCCTTGGAACCGTCAGACCCTCACTATTATCCTATCAGGCCGCACTCGTACGGGCAACATTTGTACGAGGGAGCCCAAGTCGCGACCCCGGAGCAGCATCAGCGTCAACAATTGCCTCAGGTACGTTATCAGCCTCCGAATCAGTACTATCCGGAGGGGCAATATTTTATACGTACGCCGCCAAATTTTGACTACGACAGATTGGAACAACAGGTGTACGAAAACCCAGTAATCCAGGAGCTGGATAAGCATCATTTATGGGAAGGCCAACATCAGAACCTCCCTCCCCTTCAGGTACCCCCGTACGTACCTCAACGGGCCCCGTTGAACCTGTACTACTTGGAGGAGATGGTGGCTTCTCATACCCATGCAGCTGATTTCGTGGTTAAAAATTGTCCTTGTAGCCCGGCGGGGGCCTCGCGCCCTCCGGAGCCCCGCCCATCTGCGGTCGCCCTCAAGGAGGCCAAGGGTGTGGTGCCGGCTCCCACCGGGGACGGTCGCCCTCAGGGAGGCCCACCCCCGGTGCAACAAGGTTCGGGCGCGGTGTCCCCCTCGGGTCCTCTCTACCAGCCACAGCAAGTTTACGTACAGCAGCCACCACCTCCTCCGCCTCCTCTGGGGCCCCCACCTCCCCCTCCTCCAGTTTTTGTTCCGGTTCAATATCCGGTCGATCATGTACGGAAAAAGTCAAAGGTCCCAAAGGCGTCCCGCCATCCGACCCCAGATACAATGGAAGCTACGGATATCTCGGTTTCCAAATATGATACGACTTTGTTTCGCTATTATCTGGAAGTCCTGAGAGATGTTCCTCGCTACGACCCAAAATATGCGTACTTCGAAGACTGGCTGCCTCAATTCGAGTACGCTGTTGCTGTTCATTCTGTCCCGGACACTCAGTGGGGGCGCCTGCTATGGAACAAACTGGCAGGAAAAGCCCAAATATTTGCATCTCGATGTGGGCTTTCGGTCGTAGAGTCATATCCTGGTTTTTTGGAATTGATCAAGTCCCAATTTCCGAAGCCTCAGCTTTCACTACGGGAACGCCTTTCAGCATTCGCCCATCGGAAACAGCTCCACGGTGAGTCCGTCCGTCATTATATCTCAGAACTCCAGGCTATGGCCCTCGATTTGTGGGATTCCCAGGAAGAACGCGAGCAGGAATGTGTCCAACAGCTCTTCGCGGGGGTCCATGATAAATTTGCCACGGCATTGGCCCCACTGTTTCTTCATGAACGGCCCACAATGCAGGATGTCAGGAGAGTGATCGACCGGTTGGAGTCTCGGGAGGCCCGTGCCCCGGAGGGGGATACCCTTTCTTACGATTTACCGATTTATCATGTCAGGGAAGTGGGTGCAGAGAACAAGCCCCTTCCTCCGAAGCCGTTTGATATGTCCACGGGTTCGAATTTGGAAGCTGCTGCCTCTCGCTTGGGTTTTCGTGAAATCAAAGATTGGTTCGAGGCCCATCTAAAAGAGGCTCTTACGCAGTGGGAGGAAGAAAAACGGAAAAAGTTTGCCACTCCCTGTAAATTCTGCAAACGTGGGGGGCACTCTCCGGATAAATGCTGGGACAGGTACCCGTCTAAGGCCCCTCCTGACTACAAAAATCGTACTCCTCCGGAGAGGGTAGATCATGTGGGGCAGTATACGTACTCAACTCAATATCGGGGACAACCTTCGTATTTTCAGCACTGTGACTATTATCCCCCTGTAAATTATCCTCCGGTCCCATCTTCGGTTCATTATCCCACCAATCCTCCTCCTGGTCAACACGCTCCTCCACCGCCTGCTCCTCCCATTCCTCCGGCTAGTTCAACTGCACAGAGTGGTTATTGTATGAGTCAAAATGCACATTGTCAACCGCATCCGGAGCCGTCGACTAGCTCTCCGGCCCCATATCAGCGTACTCTAGCTAGTGCTGGTATTCCGGATATAAATCAAACTTTTGTACGTGCTTCAGATTCTGGGGTTGCAGGTCACACTGCGCCTCCACCTGCAGGAAGGGCGTCCCCAGCAGCCCGTGGAGTTACGGCAGAACAAGCAAATCAAATTTTGGGACATTTTCAGGTCGGAATGGTTTCTCCCCGGTCAGGTGGCGGAGCCTCGGGGGGAGATGACCCCACTCAGCCCGGCCGTAGGGACCCCGATTCAGTAAATTCGTTGAATGCCGAACACTTGGATTTCACTATGACAGAAGCTCAGCTTCATAATGTTTTTTTCAAAAGTTGTCCATAATTTCACGACCTTGCAAGCTATTCGTAAAGAAACGAACGATTTTATGGAAGAATATTGTATTGCTATCTCGTCTCAAATTCAAGATATGGCTTTTCTTCTAAAACGATTATGTCCGTCTCAGACAGAATATGATTCGATCATGTTTGTAGAGCAGCCCCCACCCCCGTCTTGGTCTGCTGGGTTTTCTCCCGTTTTGGGAGGGGGTGGTACCCCTCGCCGCCTTCGATCTGAAAATGTCTCGGTGGGAACTGAAACTGAAGAACAAAATATTCCAGAAGCTGTTCCAGAACCTGAAAAACCTTTATTGGGACATTTAACATCAGCCGCGATAACCACGGGAGGATCCACCGTTGAATCTGAACAAGTACCGGCGGCAACAGACTATATGCCAGCCATAGTCGTCACTTCCGGGGGGACCAAAATTTTGGCCATTATTGACTCCGGGGCATCTATATCCATTGTCAGTCCCCGGGCAGTGAAGAGAATTTTGAAGGGGGGAGCCAATGTTCAATTCCATCATCCGGACCCCATCACCGCAGTGACATCTAACAACGCGCCGCTGACAATTTCTGCTAAAGTTTTCGTAAGTTTCACGGTGGGGCGTAAAGAATATGGGTGGTCTTTTCATATGGCCCCTGAATTTTCTCGGGAGATGCTAATAGGAACCGATTTCATGAAACGTTTTCGTTGGGATTTGTTGTTTTCTACAAATGAAGTGAATATGCAAGGAATACACCACCCATTATTGTCATCAGCCGAAATTCGCTCGGAATTTGTTGCAAATTGGTGTGACGACGCGCCGGCGGTGATGTATGTATATGTGGGGATACTCCCGTCCCCGAAAGTTTTGGCTCCGGCCCTCACCTCCCCTGCTGTCCGGGGTCCGACCTTCTCGTTTGATCCGTACATGCTGGAAAAAGTGCAGGGTGATTGTGAAATTGTATTTCAATGTTGTGAAGAATACCTGGACCCCGCTCTTTTTTCAAAAGAGGGGGTAAGCGGCGATCAGGAGGAGGAAGGCCAGAATTTCGCAATTGTGAAAAAAACACGACTCTGGCTAAGGCGCTTGCAACTCCTCCGGAGCCGCCCAAAATTTCAAAAGAGGGGGTGGACACCCCCCAAATTTTTTCTTCAAGTTTGTTGACACCCTGTTTGATTCCACCGGAGGATTTAGAAAGGCCATCACCACTAATGTCTGTGGGATTTTCTAATACTGTACAATATTGGGTCGAGTTGCCTCGTATGCCACAGGTTGAGCCCTCCACCGGTGGAGACGACTCGGTCCGTAGACCGATCAACTCCTCTGGGGGAGCCCCCGGGACGACAGAGCTTCAGCTTAGTCAACTCGGCGGGGTATGGCCTCCACCTGTGTCCACTGCGACCTTGATAACGGCGGGGCCTGCGGTTCCCGAAGCCGGAGAGTGGGTTCCTGTCCCAATTGTGCGGAAGGCTCACCCGGGTAAACCGGGTTATACGTATTTGTCTCGTGAAGAACTACTAGCTCTGCGCGTCCTACAAGTTTCAGAGGCCAAACCTGCGGCAGAAAATTTCTGGCTCACTGAGCTGGTTAAGTCTCCGGCCTTCATAGCTGCAGAAAAACATGCTCTTATTTTGAAAGTCTGTCCCTTAACCGGAGTGCTGTTGCTCCGGAGCTCATTAACATAAACCGCCTGACACCATTTTATACGTAAATATAATTGTGGCCCACTAATTTTGTCAAATTTCGTTTTTGTTTTATTAGAATACTTTTCTAGAAGCAAATTTAAATATTAGAATTTCTAAAACGAATAAATTCCATCTCCAAAAAGTCTGCTAAATTTGAACCTGTCCGGGGCTCAGTGCTCCGGACACGATTCAGGTCCGTGGCCATTTTTCAAGTCCTGGTACTATTGTCTGTTTTAGTTAATTTTAGCTCCATAATTTTAGGCATATATATTCATTTTCACTTTAGTTTTAGTTTAGCACTATAACTGTTTTATATTATATTTTTTGCACTTTCTACGCACCGCTAACTCGTCATAGTGTGCCTACCACCATCACCTCAGCAATAGCTTTATTTCTAATTTAAGGTACAAGTCTCCGCCTTTGATCAATTGCTTCCATGGGTAATGGTTGGCGATTGGCATTGGACCATCTCCCTGCGTCAGAAAGTTCACGGAAAATCAAACGGATCTACTTAAGTTTTCAAATAATATCGGTAAGAATTGCTTTTTGGATTGCTAATATGCTTGGCATGGGCATTATGGGTTGGCTGCAGACGGCCCATGCGTTTTGGTTCCAGGCTTAGGTCAAATTTGATTGTTCCCATGTCGCACGTCGCACCTTTCATTTTTCTGAGCAGCATTTGGGACACATGTGACGAATTAATTTTCAAACTTGTTTTTCAAAAGCGTTTGTTTGAACACATCCATCGTAATCAAAATTAAAGGGGTGAATTTGCATGGAAGCAATTTTTGTTTTCACATTAACCTGTGCCGAAGTCGGCACAGCTAAAAGTGAAACTGCACTTGGGAGGCTGCAATTTTTTGTGCAAGAAGCGCTACCCATACCATTTTCAAAAAATCGTAACGGGAACATTTTTGGTTCAGGTAATTCTGGCCTGGGCCAATATTCACCCTGTTCACCGGGGATTGTGCCAACCTCGGCACAGACTCAATGTTCACCCTGTTTTACTGTGCCGACCTCGGCACAAAACAAAAAGGAGCCCTGGTTGCGGGTCAAGACTCCGTTGGAGGATAGCCCCGGAGAAAATTATTTTCGTTTTGTGTTTTAGGCTCCTATCCCTTTTTGGTTGCCGGTATGGGTCTACCCTCCCCTCCTCTGGACGTCTTCTGTGGTACTTGTTTTGTAGTCTTGTATTGTGGTTGGGAGGTTTATTGTGTATAAGTTTTATATGAAAATTTTTCTGTTTTCTTTGATCAAAATTGGACTTTTGCAGGGGAATGGAGGGCAAAAACTGGCCAATGTGGTGAGTCGCCGCCTCCTGTGGGAGAGGCGCAGTCGAAAGCTTCAGCTGAAGAACCTCAGTCGGGGGGTTCAGATGTTAGCCTGGATGTTCAGTCAGGGGTGACCCCGGAGTCAAACTTTTCATAGAATTGCCCAAAACGGCCCTCTCTAACCCGTCGAGGTCTCTGCGGTCGCGTTCCAGCGAGGCCAAGAACTCCTCGATCGGTTCAGATCATGATACCGTTTTGCGCAATGCAGCAGCGGCGGCTGATCATTTGTTCATCATCGTGTGGTGGGGTGGGATTATAGTTTTGGCCCGTATTGGCTGGGCGAAATCTATGTTTGTGTTACTAACTTTGGGGGTATTCTCGTGTTTACTCTAGAATGATCAAAGTACCTGATTGATGTTTTACCTTTAAACTTGAGTCTTTTATTTCTTTCGACGCGTCAGTTTCTTGTTTTCTGCTAAAAATTCCTACCTAAATTGTAGTTTGATTCTTTTCAGTCTAAATTGTGCAGGTACTAGCTGAGTTTTAAAACTTTTTATTAGTTTATCTTTTATTTTTCTTTTAAACAAACGATTCACATTTTTATTAGGCAATAGTACTGGGGGCATTCCACCTTGTCGTACCTCGGCGGGTCCGTGGTTGCCCGTCGCCTGCGGTCGCCCTCAGGGAGGCCAAGGGTGGGCGGTCAACCCCGGACCTGCATTTTTGACTCCGTAGTTGTATTTCCGTCTTTTTCAGATTGGCACAGTCTGCGGCTGCTGACGGTCGGGCTCAGCCAGGCCAACGGTTGCCGTGGACTCGTGTCACCCTCTCTCAAAATTAATTCTGGCCTTGTATTTGGACTGTAGGCCGTAGTGCCTAATATCTACTGTCTTGTTGGCCTGCGGGCCTGAAATTTTGGTTGTTACGTAGGTTGTGGTTTTGTTTTGCTTTATTAGCTTTTGGTTGTTATTAATCTGTAGTTATACTAGTTTCCCTTTCCCTCCCCCCCCCACTGTCCTCCTCTGACTGCGAGAGCTTCCCCTGTGTCTATTGTTGTTTTGTATGGTTGTATTGTCCCCTGGTCCCGGTACTTTACGGGTGGCCCATGGTTCTATTTGTCCCATCTGGTGTTCGGGTCCTTTGCTTGACGGTGATTTGGTGATACGGTTCTGGGTCTGGACGGGTCGCTTGTGCCGAGGGGCACCGGCCCGTATCCCTGGCGGCAGGTCCCCCGACGCTTGTCTGGTGTGGTCCCCTGCCCATGGTTTCTCTGTTGGCCCTATCTTTCTGGTCTTGTGATTTGGAATTTGGACTGTTAGAATTTGAACTTTAATATTAAGTCTATATATTTTGTGATGCTATACATGTCTACCGGTTATGTCCCCACAGCCTCGCTAGTGCCCCTTCCCCCTTGTCCCTTTTGAGCTAATTTTGTTTTTGTTTGTTTTCTACTGTCTCACTTATATTTGCCTTTTTACAATATAGATTTAATCTTGGTGGGGGAGTTATTGGTCATTGTCGCGGGTTTTCGTCCGGGGGTAAAATTTTCTTTAAATTTTCGTAAATTCTTTTCCTATTTCCTTATTTTCCTGAGACATTCTGTATTTGGGGTGGGTTTTGCTCGCTAGCTCGGCATTGCCGTTCTATAATATGTAGTATTTTATTTTGTTCGTTTCGGGTACCTTTCTATTTTTCTAGCTGGTGTTTGTTTCTCTTTCTTCTTTCTAATGTGGTGCGAGTTTACTTTGTTTAAAATTTTCTGTATTCCATGACTGCCATCTTGTTGCCTTATTACCTTGCCATGTCATTCTGTGCAGCCATTTTTGCAACATATATGCTTTATTTTGTATTTGCTTTAAAACGTGGCATTGTCTTGATTCAATTTTTTGCGATTCGATTGGGGTTTTTGTCCTCCGGAGTTGCTGGCAACCAACTCCGGAGCTGTCTTATACTGTGTTAGGTTGTCCCGGAGCTCAAATTTTCGTTTCTTCCTTCTTCATTGAGTATTCCAGAGCTGTATGGTCACTTTCCTTTTGCTTTTTCTCTCTAAAATCGTCAGCTTCGGTTGAAAACTTTACTAGAGCCTTGGTCCAAATTTGTCATCTTACTCCGGAGTTCAATTTTTGCTTTCTTTTCTTGGTAAAAGTCACTCCGGAGCTATTTTTTCTGCTTCTTTATGTTGTTTTCTATCTAAAAACGTTGCTCCGGTGGCCGGAGTTGTTGTGGCATCGGTTGTTTGTTTTGCGAGCTCCGGAGTACCTGGCTACCTGCGTCCTCGTCGTGGCTCAAGGGTGTCCTAGCCGTTATCTTTTGTGTGTAGTCGGTGTAGTCCGTGTATATGTGTTTAGTTTGTGTATCCCGATATGTTTCGGAGTAATTTTAGCTGTGTCTCGGAGCACCCGTGTGTAGTGGTATGTTGGGGCCCGAGTAGTATCCCCGGGAATCCGGACCTGAGGGATACGCAAATTTTTATCTTTCCCCGTTATTTTCTAAAACGCGTTTTATCTTTACTAGTAGGTAGGGTACGTAGGTTAATTTGATTTTATTACTAACCCTTGAGCCCTTGACCGCGGCGAGGTCGCGCGTTTCAAAAGAGGGGGTATTCTGTGAATTATTTCAGTCATTCCGAGAGTTAATTTCATCTGAAATTATAAAGTGTACTGCTAACTTCACGATAAATTCATGTTTTCGATATTTTCATTAGATTTCAAAGATGTAATGCTAAATTCACGACCGGTCAAACTAAATTATTACTTCTGTGTACGGTCCAAGGCCGGACTAGCTAATTCTCACTTTTGATTCAAATTCGAGCGCGCATGTCAGTTGAGGTTGAGCTCTTGGCAAGGAGAGGCGGGTCTTTTTGTCACCTTTTACGCCTCATTAATTCCGTTAGTCTTGGGGGCGCCTTTGTCTCACCTTGTGTCTATTGTGTCACTTTGCCTTGGAATTTTCCTGCTGGGTTTGTTATTTTTATTTTTGATTGAATTTTGTTCTGGTGCTTGCATAGCTTTGCAATTTGGAAATTATTATAGCCGTTTTGTTTTCCCTTTTGTAAAATTTGAACAGTAAACTTGCGTCACTCTTTAGTTTTCGCTTGTGTTATTTTGTAGTTGGTCAGGGTGATTGGTCGAGCGACTAGCGCACACTCTGTCGAATCGTTGCAATCTTCGAAATTTCCCGAAATTCGCTTGTCAGGGGTCACGCTCTCAGAGCGTACTTTCTACAGGTTTATTTCTGTGATTAAAATTGTTTGTTCAGAGATTTACTCAGTCTAATCTCTACACAAGTTTAACAGTAATTTCCCTAAAGAACTGCACCCTTGCTCTCACCTAAAACCCAACAAACCCATAGCAATAGCAAGTGATGTGCGATTAACGGCTGTGACTCCGGCCCTGTTGCCGCCATTGACTGGAGTTGATCATAGCTGAAGAGGTGACGGCGACCGTTGGAGGATACGTCGACGGTTGTAGACCTGGCAGGCAGCTGAGAGCTCGATCCTCCTGACGCCCGCGAAAACGCTTCGGCTGACACCAGAACTCAGTTAGGCCATTCTGGTACGGCTGGGGTTGATTCTGATGAGATGGGGTTGGCTGCATTGTCAGCCAAACAGGTTCACGGTTTGCCGGAATGGTAACTGTTTCGGAGAGCGCAGGCGCAGGCGGAGAGATCCGACCAGCACCGATCTGAGCTGGTTGCTCCGCAGGTTGCTCCGCGGTCGGGTCCACCGGAGGTTGTACCGGTTGGAAAGACGGGGTTGATTAGGCAGGTACTCTGGCGCTTATTTTTCACTTCGGCGGTCTGGTCGTTGGGACTGTGACTTGAACCGAGCTTCCGACGGTTTGGCAGCGTCGTCTGAGGAATCGGACACAGAATCCATATCTGGATGGGTGGTAACTGCGGAGGTTGGCCTTTATTGTTTTTCAACGCGTCATGCTGGCTGTCCACGGATTCGTCGATGACTAAAGCCGGTTAATCCTGCAAGCGATCATTTGCGTCTGAATCGTTTGATTCCTTCATCTTCCACGTTTGGATCTGGTTCAGCTTTGATTTCCATGGATTCACTGATATCTGGATAACTGGAATCGTTCGAACATCGATTTCTCAAAACTGTTGAATCGGCCAAAATTTTTTCTTGTGCCATGATATGAAGGACATATGGGCCGAAGGCCTGATTTCTTCAAAAATGGCCATGTGTAATGGAATTAATAAAATAAGATGCTAAAAGTGATCAAAATTGGTCTAAAAGTATTCCAAAATAATCAATCTGCAGGGAAGGATTCTTATGTCATGGATCTGTGAAGAAAAGCGAAGATCATCAACATGGAATGTAATTATCAAATAATGTCCAAGCAATAATGTATAGATTATCCTATGTTTGTTTAGCTAGAGTTGCCAGTATTCAGTAGAAGTCAAGAAATTTATCAATAGGGTCCAAGGTTAGTACTCAATTAGGTCGTAAATTTTAGTCTTAATTATGATTTTAAGCTCAATTAAGTTCTGCTAATGTGTGTCTTATTAACAATACTAATCGAGGAACTGTGTAAAAGGAGTATTTCGGTCATAATCCCTTTAATAGGTGGAGTTGTTACTCCCACACGAAGATGAAATCGACATGTAAACTAAACTTAGACGAATTAATGAGTGTCGTCCATAATTGAGTCTAGTACAGCCCTCTCCGAAAAAATAATATAATCACCATTGTTCGCATACTAGTTAACAGGAAGCTGTAAACTCAAAATATGCAGTTTATGTGTGTAATTAAGCCGAAGTTTGGTCATAAAATTCCCCACAAAATGGAAATTGGCATTAAAAATAGCAAATATTGGAAGATGGTTCACAATTGGGTATAAAATGGCTAATTTTCATCCAGCCAAAAATCAGCCATTGGGTAGTTTTTGAGAAATCGATGTTCTAAACAAAATAATCGCAGTTTTTCGCAGTTTTGCCAAAATGGTTTTTCGGAGGACGCTGCATCGATTGAGTATAAATAAGCCAACTTTGTCCTTAACACGTGGCAGTAATTTTGAGAAAACTGAATTCCTCGAAAATGGTCGTTTTTTGACCCTAAAAACAGTTTTTTGCTTATACTGACTTAACCACTGGAAATAGCTCAAAGGTTGTAAAAGCAAAAATGTTCATTTTCGTGTCCTCATCCAGCCATAACAACCAATCCCGTGTCTTGTCAACCTACTGGGAGCCTAAGGCCAAAAACCAAAAGTTTCTTATGTTTTCACCTAACAATGTGGGACTGGTCCCAGAATGTTAAAGAGCACCAAAATAGCATATTTGGAAAGTTTCATCTACTTTCATAACGAATTGGAACCTATACGTTAAAATTTACACAAAACGAAACCACCAACTTAAGGCGACCCGAATTGTTTCTTCCCTCTCCTTGGCTTGCGTGAATGTGTATAGTCTATCCTGCGTGTCTGTGTGTATGTGAGGACACGTTCTCCCCTTTCTACATCATGAAGGTGACGCTAAGTCTTCCCCACAGTAAGACTACACTCTTGAGTTAAACAGAGGGGAACCCTTTTTATAATCTAGTGCACTTGTCACCCCTTTAAGAAGAGTTAAAAACGTTCATGATCAATATTAATCTTAACTAATCCGGATAATACTAATAATAGGATCCTAACTAATCAGTAAGCTACGTAGAACTTAAGCTTCATTAAGGTACTGCTTATTTTATTTGGGCTTCCAGGCCCCCTGTCCGTTATTACGACTCTTCTAGATTTTTGTTTTCTGCCTTTTGCTTCCTCACCAGTTTGGCAAATAATATTAGAGCCCATTGAAATGAAACTCAGGACAAAGGTCCTCAAGAACAAAAACTATATAAAGTTTTAGGGCCATGGCAGTTAGGGTACTCTGGGCCACTTGAAATCGGACCCAAAGCCCTAAAACTTTATGGCACTTGAGTGATATACTGCTCAGGTGCAAATTCTAAAGAAGGAGGCTGGGTCCTCCCTTTCAAACTAACCAATGACCAAACTAACCAACCAAAACGCAATCATGAAAGCAGCCAATCATCGAGAGATGATTGTAAAAGGACGACAAAGAAAGTTAACGTGAGACAAAAATTAGCAGTTTCCAGTCAGTCTGTGATTCTGGGTACTAGCGGACGGCTGCTCTCATTGGAGACTATGGGGGGGGGGGTAAATCACAGACACTCCTTGAGTTGTTCTGTTGGGAGAGGCTTTCCCCATCTAGGATACTTCCCTTAAAATTTCACTCCCGCCTTGGAACCTTAGGTTGGGACTGTGGGTACTCCCGGGGGGATGGCTTGCTTAAATTGGGCCTGGCTTCAGAAGCCTACTTTCCGAACCTCCCCACTAGGTTGAGTTGCCCTCTTCCCTTCTAGGATCTGTTTAAAATGGTGTTACGTGCGAGTTTCAAAAATACCTAATTGGACCCTGAGTACCTCGTTCGAAGAGGTCTCGTTAAATTCGGGCTCTCGCCGCCCTAGACTATTTGATGTTGATTTTGCCATTGCTTTCACGTTTGTGTGCTAATATCAGCAGATATTAGCTGGATTTCCCTAGATTTCCTGGGAAGGAAATATAGGATACGTCATTGGTGGTGGGATTCTGACGGAAATCCCCTCTACAAAATTTTCCTCAAAGTCACTCAAAAAATTCACTTCCGACTAGCTTTCTGACTGATTCTTCCAAGTTTCCAGAGCGATTTCGTTGCTCTAAAATTAGACCATTATTTTCAATCTAACCCTTCGGCCATTTCTAGAACCCCTAAATTTGAATCAGCTTTGTCCGAAAATCTTACCAACCAATGTTTCCTAGTTTCTGATCCAAAAATTCACGCAACTTTTCAAATTTTCCGAAATCCAGTTAATACTGCTGAATCCGGGTTAGAACCGACAAGGTTTTAACCCATTTGATTCAGTTCTAGCGCGGGCTGCCTTCGAGCCCGGCCTCAGGCTCCGCTGTCTCCAGGCCCTGTTTATCAGCGATCCTCTGCCCTCTGAGTGGTGGTTCCATGATCTTCTCTGCTTTGGATCTTCTCCGCGGTTCGTTCCTTGCTTCTCTCTTTCTCTCTCCAATGTGTGGATCTACGGATTCCCGTGGCCTTTCACGAGTTCTCCTACTAGCCTGTTGGATTGGATCCCTGGATTGGATTCTGCTCCTAGGTTCCAAATAGGACGGTATTTCGATCAAAAGTACGGCGCTTTGCCGGTTTCAGCTCCTTGTACCTTTGACTATGACTAGTATTGTCTGAAAGTCCGTATTGGCTCACCTTCTGCGGGAATTGGAGGCGGGTGGGACTCTATCCTGATCTAAGTCTAACCTTTCAAACCGTTTGTGAAATTTGTCTTCAGTCTATTGGTTTTATTGCCCATTGAATCATTCTGTAATTGCCAACTAAATTTTTCTGCAGCTTTCCAAAAGTCTTCAAAAAGGGGTTAAAAGTTCTGGACTCGGAACGGGTGGATTTGTGCATTTACTAACCGTGAGACTTCTCGAGTTTACACCATAGGCAAAGGCACAAAACAGGCATTGGTTACTGATAGGTGCCCTATTTCCCCAACAGACCAGTGACTGTGAATAACTAGGACTTAGCTCTCAAGTCTAAATTCAAACCAGGACTTAAGAGTGTCACCCTAGCGGGCTGTGATTGAAACTTGGCCTATTTTAGGAACGCCACGTAGGCTAGTAAACAGGTTTCCGTTTGATGTCTTATTCTATAATTGCTTGGATTACCGTAGTGTCATTTGTATTGTGAGTACCGAAGTCTGAATTGTTGTCCGTTACCAATAAATTGTGCATAAAGCATCTTTCTAGAGTATTGGTTGAAACAGTATCTCCGCTGAGTAGGAGTTAAGGTTACAGATTCACAGGTAACACGTTCTGCATTTCTTAATTAGGGGGCTAGTTGAACTCATAGACCCTTAGGCGGACCGTCTGGGTTAGGTTAGACCAACACTAGGATAGCTTAATCTTTAGACCTAAGAGTAGAACTTATCTCCTCGCCGTGTGCCGCTGTAGCCAAAACTAGGACAAGCGACTCCGACCCCATTTAGCAGATTCTTAGTCTCAGTTTGAGGCCCTATCGTTACAAATTAACAACTTGTTGCCTCAGTGTCTCACTCAAATTCATCATTTGACAGCACATTAAACGACGGAGCACCGAAGGAACTGGACGGACTTTCATCTTCCAGTAAACGTAATCTACGACCTTGGTTACGCAAGGGGCCTCTCTGGTCCCTCTGCTTTAATGTACAGTTCACCTGTATGAGACCCGATTTGCTGCAATAGTGGGAGAGACGCCTGTCTGGTGGTGTCTAGAAATCTATCCTCTGGGCTGTGTTAGTCTGTCTGTCTGTCTAACCGAAAATTGGGTTGGAAACTACTAGTATGTTGTTTCCTGAAAAGATCGCCAAGGAGTCTTTTCAGTCTGTCAACTTTTTCCTCGACTTGACCGCCAGGGCTTCGGCTGGACCGAGGGTTACGGTGATCTCTGAAGTCACCAAGCTGAGCTTGTACAGCCGCCACAAGGGTAGTGGTCTGGAGGGTATTCTGGGCCGAATGTTGTCTCATCAACTCTGAAAGACTAGTCACAATTTCTTATTACTCTTGGTATTCTGTTGTAGGGGATCGGAACTCAAATTTAGGTATTGCAATTGAGCTTTTTTCTGTGCAGTTTGGACTGCAGCATTAAAATTAGTCGGTTCTCTCTGCATCACTGCCTTTTTGAGGGCCAGTGGGGGTCCTGCGACAAAACTTTCCATCCTTAAAGTCACGTGATTTGTTTCCGAGATCCGAGGGGTAGGCGGCCCTGGCAAGTTTCTTTACAACGCCTGCGTAGTCTGCTACACTTTTAGATGAGAGCTTTTGTCTTGCCTTTAATTTTAGACTGCTAAATCTATGTATCTCTGCTTTGGTTAGCTGTTTTTAATTCAGCTTTCAAACTACTATAGTCTGACTTTTGTTCGTCTGTGAGCGCTCTGTACTGTTCCAAGGCATTGCCGTCGAGGAATGTCGGCAGCTTTTTCGGTTTCTTTTCGAGGGGCCACTCAAAACTGACTGTTATCAATTCAAATTTTTCAACCCAACCAGAAAAGCTTTCATCTAATCTGCCGGAGAAAACAGAAATTGACGAGCCGCCTAGCGGAACAGCCGAGAGCTCGTCTGATGTTTCCGCCAAGTTGCACATCTGGTGAGCAATATTATTAAGTCTGGGGTTTGTCCCTCGGCTTTTTGGTTTATATATTTCTTGTTTAAACTCTCTGAGCCTATGTCTGATTATGCGGTCTATTTCTTGGTCACAGTTAGTCTCAGATGCCATCTGGTTTGTATCCCAAAGTACTAATAAAGTTAAGTTAAGTTAAATTTAAGTTTGTTTCTGGTACGCCCCACTCCAGTTGGTTCTAAACCGGTTAGGAGTAGTGTCAGTACGGTAATATTTTCAGAAATTTTGTGGGGGGTTTTGCAGACACCGAATAATTGTCTCCACAATTACCCGAGGCGTTTAACAAGGATGAAGATTTGCCCATCACCGGCTATGTGATGAACGCACCTCGGCAGCTCCACCGCTAGGCGGCCACCCCATAAATCTCGGTTAATTGATGACAAGGGGGGAATTGAATAACATTGGCGCCGGCAACATGTAAATTTAAGTTACCATGTAAGCAGTCAACATATAAGGTAATTAAAAGCTACTTACTACTAGGTCGTAGTTTGCTCTGGGGGCTCCACGTATGTGACCTGACTTCCCGATAAGAGGGCTTACAATCTGGAGAAACCAAACTTAACACATATCTAGAGCAGGCGCACCATAGGTTTAAAAGTCCGTGATAGATCCATAGGGCCGGAAAAAGTCAAAAGGTCATTGACTCCTGGAAGCGCAGGTCAGAATGCTTCTAATGACCATTTTCGGCAAGATTTAACTAGCGTTTTTACTCAAAATGATCAAGCAAGGGGTTTGGAGGTAATGCAAAGTTGGGGGAGGGTAAGTCATAAATTCTGAGGAGGCAAAAGGGGCCGAAAATATATATAAAAAATCTGGCATAGATTAACAGTTATGTGATATTCCGTGAGGTTTTAATTTGGTTTTGCCATCGTCCGTAACAGCCAGTTTAAGCTCAAATTGGTATTAAAGGGGGGGGGCTACGGACGGATTGGCACAACATCGTCGGAGAGAGCTACTTTTGCCCCCAACGTTAGCCAGCATATCAACGTGTAGTGCTTCTACCAGGGCTGGTGGACCAGGAAGAAACCAAGGACAAGCCCAAGACGGGAGGCGTCAGGCATCCTCGTACCCACGAAACCAGGACCTAGAAGAGAGAAGGGAAGAGGGAGGTTCAGCTTTTCACTCACCATTGAAAGTAAAGAATTGGCCCAGCCGGGTCTCGAACCACGGCCCTTCTGACTCCGGAGCAGACATGCTAACCAACTACACCACAGGGTCATCAGCTGAACTCCCGTTACAGGCTAATAATCTTTTCTATGCCTGCTTCCCCTACATCTCCCCCGGGTTTCAATTAAGAAACTCTCAACTCGGAATCAAACCGAGAGCGCATCCAGCGCAGGGCATTCTGAGCCCAAGGGATCCGTGCTCCCCCGACACACGTTCCAGACCCCTTTAGATCCAACCAACCAGAAGCAACTACTGGGGAGCCGGAGACAGGAGTCCAATCCGGGTCCTGAGGCAGCCTCGCCACATGTAGCGCTTCTACCAGGGTTGGTGGACCAAAAAGAAACCGAGGACAAGCCCGAACAGGAGGCGTCAGGCACCCTTGTACCCACGAAACCAGGACCTAGAAGAGAGAAGGGAAGAGGGAGGTTCAGCTTTTCACTCACCATTGAAAGTAAAGAATTGGCCCAGCCGGGGGTCGAACCACGGCCCTTCTGATCCGGAAACAGACATGCTACCGCTACACCACAGGGCCATCAGCTGAACTCCCATATCAGGCTTATCAATCTTTGCTATGCCTGCTTCCCTTACATCTCCCCCGGGTTTCAATTAAGACGCGTCCCGCGGCTTACTCAACTCGGAATCAAACCGAGAGCGCATCCAGCGCAGGGCATTCTGAGCCCAAGGGATCCGTGCTCCCCCGACACACGTTCCAGACCCCTTTAGATCCAACCAACCAGAAGCAACTACTGGGGGACCGGAGACAGGAGTCCAATCCGGGTCCTGAGGCAGCCTCGCCACATGTAGCGCTTCTACCAGGGTTGGTGGACCAAGACGAAACCGAGGACAAGCCCGAACGGGAGGCGTCAGGCACCCTTGTACCCACGAAACCAGGACCTAGAAGAGAGAAGGGAAGAGGGAGGTTCCGAACGGCCCGACAACCCTAGCCTACCCCAGCTTTTTAGCAAATATTAGGCTCTAATAGGGACAAACTGTCTGTTAGTTTCGAGGACTTTGGCTTTCTGGTTAGTGTGCTAGCAAACTTTTTGTTAAGAAATAACCCTTATTTTCAGGCTTGGTAAGCTATCTAAGCGCAGTAAAAATGGGGTCCAAAAATTTTTTGTCTCCGATTTCGCCGAAAGGTGGTTATAGGGGTTATTTGACCTGCTAAATCCGAATATGAAATCCGTTTTCCGATATGACGCTTCCTTCGTTCAGTATGCGCTTACAACTGTCTTAGAGCTTTTTGGAGCGATAGCCATCCATACTTCGAGAAATCAATCTAGCATTTCTAAACACTGGAGCGAGGTTTAGTGACCTAGCTTTCTGCATATTTCGGTACACTCACTGGCCTGTAATGCGCAAAGTTTCAGCTGATTCTGCCACAGTAATTTGGAGTAATTGGCTCACATCTTCGAAATGGCACCAAATAACAGCGACAATATCGACAATGTAATCCAGCACTGCGAACGCAGGGATTAACGAAATCAAGTCATGTTTACATAAGCTAAGACAGATGATTTGAGTATAAATTGGAGCAAAGCTGGGTTAATTTGCTAAACCACAGCTCATTAGACGTTAGTTAACCTCCACCCGTATAGACCTACAACACCCAATTTTTCGCACTTTTATTGTATCGCACAGAAAATAATACAATGGTCTAGAGATTAGTTTACACGTTATCAAAGCACTATATGCCAGAACAATTTCTGGAAAATTTGGGTACCGTACCTTGCGCATAGCGATCAGGGCGAGGCGAAGTTTGTGTACGTGTCATGTCGAGCTTTGGACCGACAACACCAACTTCTGATGGCTCCACAGGACGCTACGCTGCATGGAATTTTTTCAAACTTTAAACTATATTACACTAAACCTAATACTATTATGTGGCAAAAGACTAGCTAGCTTTTCCAACATCGAACTTTTAGTGAAATTCGTAGCCCCACCCTTAATCGTTTAATCTGCCCTTTCCAGCGTTGTCCGCTGTCTCTTGCCTCTCTTTCTAACACCCGCTCTCGCCTCTGCATAAGAGAGACGATTGAAAAAGGGATATTTTACTGCTGGATATATCTGAAGGCCTTTTCGCGTAGGCAACAAATAAGTAGAGATTAACTCAATCTTTTTCGTACATTGAATTAACAGGGTTTAGGTGGGTAGCATTGGTCCTAAACACTCGTTATACAAAATCTATTTCTAATCTTCAATTTGATATCTTATGTCCTAAGGTGTGGAGACCTAGACTGTTTGTTACTGAACACGAACAGTTAGCGGAATGTGAAAATTTGCAAATATTGGGTTCTTGAGCAAGAATTGCGGTTTTGAATTAGTTTTGTAGTTTTTGATTCCATTTTAAAAAAAGCCTAGCCACTAAGTGGTAACAAAAGAATGCGTTGACAGCGCTACCTGTATGCCGTTTCTGTATCGTTTGCCCATGGTTTAGAATAAGAGAAAGATTACAGTAGGTCCTATTTTTAAAGGTCCATAATAAATAGCCGCTTGTTAAATACTCGCTATGCTAATCTTTGATTTAATTTCTTCTGTCCTAGTGTGTAGAAACCTAGGTATTGGTCAATTTGATAGCTAGATACCATCTTGTCAATTAGTTTTCCAATTTTTCTGAAAAACTGCCGATTTTCAAAAATTCTGTCTTTGAAAATTCTTCAAAAATCCGTCACTCAATGGAATAGCACCGAAGTATAGATCGGTGCACTCAGAAACGTGTCCTTTACTTGTATGCAGAATAATAGCGCTGTATCCTCTATACCGCAAAAAGTTTTGAAAAGTTAGAAAATTTAGTACTCCTATCGACTGCTGCCAATTTAATTTTAATTTTTGGTCTGTAAAGAAAGTGGTTTCTGACGTATTGTTGTGGTAATCTTTTTAGACCTGGTTAATGCAAAAGGAAATGTAAAAGAAGCTTTTAGATTTTCATCTTCTGGCTTTTTATTCGGCTTCAAAACTTAATCTTAGAAGCCTGATTTCAATACCGGCGTATTGATTGCTGTTTAGCAATGCACTAGTGAAGCTTTCATTTTGTCTTTTTGATTTTTATTGTTGAGCGGACTTCCAAATTAGATTTTCAGCCGAACGCTTCCAGCCGCGATTTTACTAAGAAATCTAGAGAGATTGGGTTGCTATCAGCCGATGAAGCAATTTATGAGTGCTTTTTAAGGAAACAAGGAAAGTTACTTACATACATAGAACCAAGAGTACGTAATGATAAGAGTATGACACTAAGCCTAGTCTCTGTTATTAGAACAAAAGCTATGCTAAGCTATGCCCTGATCGCTAACGGTTGACCCCCCCAAATTGTACCCATCGCTTCAAAGAAATTTAGACAGCCACGGTTGCATTAGAGATGAGCACGGGCCGGATTTTTCGGCCCGGCCCGGCTCGCTGACAAAATTTTTCGGCTCGGCCCGGCCCGCCAAAAAAAATTCTAAAATTTTACTAACAATATTATTTCAAAAGCTTCAATGCAAGATTGAGTGGCTAAATGCTGTGCTGCGAAATGTCAAATTGTGCTATAAAATAGTCAGAATTAGTAAATGTGTAGCTAATTTTAGTGATTTTGCAACATCTTCTGGGGTCGATCCGGGCCGCTCCGTTAAAAAATTTCTCGGCCCGCTAACTAAAGGAGGTGGGCCAGGCTGACGCTCATCTCTAGCTTGCATCCTGAAGCTCGAAAACACAACTACTCTGTTCGTTCAACCTTTCGAACACAAACATAGCGTGAAAATTTCTTTGAAGTGATAGGTCTGATTCAAATAAGCAAATACACATTTAAATAAGAATAATTTTAATTTAAAGAAAAAGACAAAGAAAAGCGGCTTCTCTTTACTTTAGCTTCGTAGTCTCTTTCTGCTTACTTGTACAATTGTTTAGTACTACCAAGAGTGCACAATAGATAACAGTGTGACTTTTTGAAAGGACACCGGGAGATATAGTTTCCTTGAGCATTTGGGGGATTGTTCACTTTTTCATTGTTTAGTTTAGATAACACATCGGCCATAATTTGAGATAAACATACAACTAACTGCACAAAAGTTACCAATTAGATTTGATACTGCGATTAAATTTGATTATAATTTAAACCTTAAACTGTTAAGTTGATCATATTAGAGTATGTCATTCACAGTGACCTTTAATTTCCTCTGTTTGATCCTACCTAAGTGTCAATTACGATAGATTAGAGATGTCAGCGGCACCCCTTTTGTGGGAGAAACGACACACAATCACAGTAGCCAGACTCACTGTTGTCTGCTACTGATCCTGCCACCCCGTAATGGCGCTCCTGGCAAATCAAACAATTGGCGTCTGCGGTCTGAATCCTGAAATACACACAATTTTAGATGAACACACTACACAGTCACTGTGTTTCAGAGCTTTAACACCTAAACAGTGAACATACATAGCACAGAAAGTGTACTGAGTAGTCATGTGAGGGGTCGGGGCGGGGTGACAGCCAGAGCATGGCTCGGCAGCTAAAAACAAAAGCATGCATACTACACTCTTATCAATTATGTACTCTTGAATTGATATGTGGGCAATGCCATTACTACACCTTCACAATGTTTGCTGGGTTTTGGTGTTCATCACTGCCTGCAGTGGAATGAATCCAGGAGGTGCATGTCGTCGTTACAACTCAGTTCAGCAACTGGACCGGGAAGCCGTGTATGAAATATGAGTGTTTTTAATAATAAAAAAATGAAACATAAATAAATTAAGACCTATTTTTGCAAAATAATAAACTTTGCAAGCTCGGTGCGGTGGCATAAAAGGCTATTATGCGTCTATCATAAGATATTGAGCACACCAACCAAGCAAGATTGCGCGGGTTCGTTCAAGCTAGGTTTTGCCTCAAAATGATTCCACGAAATTGAGTTGGCATGGTCGGAATTGCGCTGTCCAGTTTTTGTCAATTCCTGTTTCGTGGAAGGAATCCTGCTGACTGGAATAAGGCACGCAATCTTTTTGCTGAATTGAGCTATGTTTTTGTGGAATTGAGCTTCGATATGGCTTGGACTGGGTAAGACACGTAAGTTTTAAACTTAATTGAACCAACGTTTTTGGATTTCAGCTTAAATGTTTCTTTGACTGGGCTTAGCCTTAAAATTATTTTAAGCTGGAACAGCTGGAAACCTGCTGCCAAGAATTACGTTTAACCAAATTCCACGGGATTAAGCTGGATCGGTAGGAATGCAGCTGGCTGGTTTTTGCCTCAAAAAGATCCTGTGGAATAAGCAAGCATAATTTTGATGCGCCCCATCCGCGGAATCTTGCTTGGTTGGTGTACTCAATATCTTTTGATGGGTGCATTACCTTAGATTCAATCAGTTAGTTGTCATTGGATGTACAAAATCATTTCATACGTTACTTACAAACACTACATAGTGTGAAGTTAGTACCGACAGGAAAGATATAAATTACTTACGAGATGCTAAGCCTAAGTGAATTTAGTATTGTATTTCGGCAAACGTTCAATGATTTTACATTACTCTTGTCTAATTCTATAGGTCTGTTAGCTAATAGTTGATATTCGCCATATTGGGTAGGTGCAGTTAAGTTGTGGTTGGTTAGCGAATGAGTAAGGTTGGGTCCGAACTGTTGGAGAAGATATTCCTTTTGATATTTTTTGGGTAGGCTTATCCGTTTGGTCGGCAGTTGCCGGGTTCTTGGGTTTTGTTTGGTGCCTGTCAAAGTTTGGGTTGGTTTATGATTAATTCGTGTTAACTTGGGGATGCTCGTCAATTTTTGATCAAGTGCTTCGCTTTGTGGTAACCTTTGCTTTTTGGAAGATTTGTCTCTGAGTTGTCAAAATTATTGAATAAACTGTTGTAATCGCCAAATCGAGTTTTAGTTGGTCAAGATCCTCCAGTTCTCCAACATCGCACACCACGGTATTTCACCTGTAATCTAGGAACTAATTTATCTAGTCAAAAGGAAGGCAACAGCATTTTACTATCTTTCATAGAGTCAAACTTCACAGTAGGATGACGTGCATACATCTTGGTGATAAAGTAATTGGATCAACAATTGCGAAAGCGATTTATAAACTTAATTTTCGAAATGCTGTTATAGCATAAACAAAAGTGAGCACAAGTTTAAGTTTAAATTGTTCAAAACTCAAATCTTACTTAATGCCCCAAATTTATCACAGACGTTTCTGATTATGTCATTACTGCTGAAAACTGCACCTAAATAACCAGCGTTTTCCATATTGATGTGACGACTATGACTACTGCTGACAGGAAAACCCAACTCAAACCGAGGGCCTCTCATTGTCACTATTTCAGCTTGAGTTCTGGCTTATAGTGCTGGTACTATTGGTTCTCTGTCCTAGTTTAGGAATCGTGAAAGGCGAGCTGTGGGATCGTTTGGTAGGAGAGGTCCGGTGTCCCCAGTCAAGAAGAAACTTCCGCAAGAAGAGAACCAAGAGGCCGTTCCTATGCAAATGAAGGCCATCGGGAGACCGTTCAGACTGGGCATGCTGTATGATGTTCGCACGGACCAGCTAGTCCCTGGGATTACTCTTTGGAACGAGACGGTGCTGGAAACGATCCGGGACTGCGCGCCGCAGCCCTACACTCACTACGACTTCGTTGCGGACGATACCCTGAATGCCAAAATGAAACTGCTTGATGTCAGCGCTCACCTGAGTGTCAGCGTCTTTTCAGGCCTGGTCGAAGTCACCGGTTCAGGTAAGCATATTTGAATGTGTGGTCGAGTTTAGGTAAAACAGGAGCCAACCAAACGTTTAAGACTCAATATTGTATTGCATGGTAAAAACTAAGCTAAGAGTGTACTAAAAAGTGCAGTAAACGATAGCCATTTACTAGTAAGTAACCGATAACCAGAACTTGTAATCAGAGTTTGTTGAATGATATCGGTAACAGTTACTTAATTCGTTAACTATGACCACAAATATTTATTAATTATCGCAAAGCTAAAGTGAACTGCTCAAAGTTGCATTTTGATGCGGTCGAGGGGATGTTGAACAGCCCATTCACCCAAATAATCTTTATGTGCAACTGGAGAAGTTAACAGTCACCTAATTAACATCCATAGCAAAAGCTGTTCTCTGTTATCAAAATATGTTTTGTTACCATTGTTGAGTGCAGCTGAGCCTGATCTAAGGCTCATCAAATAGATAGCATTTGATTGTTCGCTTTGTTAGCAGTTTCTAATTGAAGTATTTGTCTAGGCGCCTACATAAAGGACACCAAAACCAGTGAACATGAAGTCAGAGTCAGCCTGAAGTACAGTACAACCTCTAGATTTGAACAGCTGACAATGTCACAACTTGCCGAAGATAACATTCAATACAGCCAAATTTTTGATAAAGACATTGCCACTCACGTTGTAACTGGGATCAAGTTCGGAGCTGATGCCGTTTTCATGTTTCAAGTGTATGCAAAACCACACTTTAGTAGTGCAGTGAGCATGTTCCCTTGAATCCTTGACATTGTGCTCCTTATAGCCGCTAATTTGCTGCGTCAACTCGGAGTTAAACTAGCAGACATCTAATGTGGATCAGTTAGTCTAACTTTCCTACGTCTGCTTACGTGTTGGCTCAATTCAGTCAAAACCATTCCTTTGAAATTCTAACAATTTATCGCCGACGTATCTCTAACACACTTTTTTCTGCTGCGCCTCAGCGCAGCAGGTCTCTTATGTTTGCTTTGCCCGGGCCCTAACACGCAGTCTGCATGATAAAGATGCTTTTATGCATAAATACGTGTGAGCAGTGGTTTAAGATAGGGCTTGCATGATCTGTGTGTAAAATCTTGTTTTCCTTTTCAAAGACCTTCTGTTTCTAATTTATGCAATAATTACGCATACATGCTCTTGAACTTTGAAGTATGGTAGTTAGAAAACCGAAAACATTTATTCTTTATTCTACCTGATGACTCATATTCAACTTTCAACATTAACAGCTCAGTAAAAATTCTTCGAATAAATGAAGCACATGCCTATGCATATGCCTAATATTATATTAAAACTTAATTTTGAGTATAATATGTATAAAAGCGTCCTCACAAAGCGATAGCAAAACTGATAGCAATCGTGAAAGTGCCCTCTAAACTGTCGGCACAGTTTTGGTTCTAATTCAAACTTAAACTAAGTTCGACTGAGTTCCAGTGGCTCAATGGATAGCGCGTTGGACTACTTAACCAACGGTTATGGGTTCGATCATCACCTGGGATCCTTTTTTCGAGCTGAAGATTACTGTCATGTCATCGTCTCGTTTTATTACAGTATGAAATTAAATTCTTCAAACATTGGTAAAATATTTAAACAACGTTTTGCACGTATGTTTTCTGTTGTAAGCAAAAAGTGTTCCGTTATAAAAAAAATTAGCTGCGCTACAGGTTTACAATTTCTGAAAATGTCCGTCCAGTAGAAACTTAACCTTTTGCACAAAATCTTGCTTGTTATATCATAAAGTGTATCACACTCTCAAAATGATTAATTTCTGTTATGACAGCTTTCTTAATGGGATTTAGCTTTCAATTTGCATAAGCTGCCGAATGTAACAATGTCTTCGTCTGTACTGTGACAGTTTTGCTGTTTTATAGAAGCGATATTAAGATGGAGGATATGCAAACTATATTCGGTCAACTAGAAGTTTCCGTGAGGAAGATTCCAACAGTTGGAATTGCTGGAGGTGGGAAAGTCAACGTGTCCGGCGTCGACCAGAACTTTACCAACTCAATAAAAACCAAGTTTTATGGCGACTTTGCTGTTGAGCATCCACCCATCACATACGGCCAAGCAGCTGCGCTTTATCACAACCTACCAACGCTGCTCGGAGACGACGAGGAAAACACCATCCCAGTGGATGTTTGGCTCTATCCTCTCAAAAAAATAAAGTCACATAAGGCTAAGTTTATCCGCGAAATATCAACCGAGCTGGTGGATCAGACCATTCATATTCATCAGAGGTTGCTTGATTTTGAGTCAAAAGCGAATGATCTGGCCGATCATCCAGTTACAACAAAATTTCCTCATTTACAGCTAAAGCTTCAGCGGTTCAGCAAACATCTGTCTCTATTTAAGCTGAAGTTTTTTGAACCCTTGCCGGCTCTTCTACCAGACATACGAGGAGGGAATGAGTCTGAAAACACGTTGGCCCAATTGTTGCAGCAATGGAACCGGTCACCCTTTTACTCCAGTAGCCTTAAGGCTTGGCTTAGTGACACCGAAAACGAGATCTCCTTTTTGAAGGGATTGCTGGAAGATGTTGACCAACTGGACTTAGCAAAGCCTCAAAACTTGCAATTCTATAAAGGAGATGCCCACATTCATTCCATTGCGTCTCTGAATTACTATCTGCCGCCAAGTGATCTACAGTTGGACTCGATGCAAAGTTTTCTGAAATTGGCCGGGAAATGGGATGCTTGGACGGCTCCTAACGAGAGCATCATTGCTGTTTCTTGGTTTAACGAACCGAATAGTTTGAAAAAATTTATCAAAACGAGCGTTCGGTTTAATGAATTTGCCGGTGCAAACAGTCAGTCTAAAAACCAATCGCGCATTTTTGTGATACGATGTCTTATCTCTGATACAGCGGACGTTAATGTAACGGTATTTGACCGATATCGACGAGAAACTCTGTTTGAACCTCCGAGTGCGCCGACTAAGGTTACAGCAGCATTTGAAGACGGAACTTTGACACTAACTTGGAAAGCCATGCGCTATGGAGCTCAAAGTATTTCTGGCTTTGAGATAGGTTACATCGAGTTACCCGAAATACACCCGCGAACGTTGGTCTTTGTGGACCCATCAGAAAGAGAACTAACCCTAAATTCTAGCAAACTGCTGGCTGGACTTAAGTATCAGTTTGCTGTGCGAGGAGTCACCGTGGTTGGTTCGGGCCCTTGGAGCAACATTACCGGAACTATTGTCAATGGAGTTGAGGTAGGTATCAGTTCAATTCTCTACAAAAATCTCTGCTTTTGTGATTAATTTAAGGTATTTCAGGCAGGCTTAGCTAGCTGATAACGTTTTTACACCAATCTGTAAAATTTCCAAGCTTATAATATATGCTACCTTAATTTCAGCTGTTCTAACATGGCACTGCTCATACCAGCTATTTTACACGAAGTAGCACAAGCACAAGCACTACTACTCATTCCAAAATTTCATGCACATTATTAAACCATTTAGAATTCACTAGGCGATTGATGGATTTACAACATTCTTACTGTCAAGTAGTAAGCAGTCCAACCTCTGCGAAAGAGCACTAAGGTGTCAGGAAACGTTTTTATGAAGCATTTGGTCTAGGTTCCAACTATTATGCGTTAAAAGGTCTATTTAGCTCTTTATTTTATATGATTGTTTATTTTTCTATTATAAACGTATCCAAAATAATATCCAAAATGAATAATCCTCCTATTTTATTTGATATTTTCATAATTAGGCAGCTAACCAGAGAAGTGGTAAAACTAATTTTCGCCTCCCGCAAGAGCATGAATACCTACGTACCGAAACGTTAAAATATCAACATTAATGTTTAATAACTCTGTGACTGCTTGATTTTGAGTTCTAATATTTTATCTTTCTTTTGAGAACAAATGGGACTATAGTGAATTTCACTGTAAGACTGCATAAAGCGGTACTATGCATAATTGTTTCTAGAATCCTTAACTGTCAGCCATTTGCTACAACTCTTGGCCTTATCACCAAACAATACATTTTTCCTGCTGCGCCTCAGCGCAGCAGGTCTCTTAATATTGCTTAGCCCGGGCCCCACGCAGTCTGCTTGATAAAGATGCTTTCTCGCATAAATGCGTGTGAGCAGTGGTTTAAGATAGGGCCAGCATGATTTGTGTGTATCTTGTTTTCCTCTTCAAAGAGCTTCTGTTTCTGATTCATAAAATAATTACGCATATATGCTTTTGTAATAATGGCAGCTTGAAAACCGGAAACATTGATTCATCACTTTACTTGATGACTCATAACCAACTTTTGACATTAACAGCACAGCAAATATTCTTAGACTACATGAAGCACATGAATAAATGCCTAAAGCTTAA
Source organism: Trissonchulus latispiculum (assembly GCA_030248195.1). Taxonomy (NCBI): domain Eukaryota; kingdom Metazoa; phylum Nematoda; class Enoplea; order Enoplida; family Ironidae; genus Trissonchulus; species Trissonchulus latispiculum. The sequence goes on from JASAND010018495.1 coordinate 51,457, forward strand.
TTTTCTTAATTTACTTAACTTAAGGTACAAAGAAACCCGTGCTGAGAAAGCGATATGTAGCAAAGTCCGGACGTGTCCTCCAGAATGCTGGCACAGTCTTGGGGCCAATTGTAAGGGAAGCAGGCATAGGAAAGATTGATAAGCCTGCAATGGGAGTTCAGCTGATGGTCCCGTGGTGTAGTGGTTAGCATGTCTGCTCCGGAGTCAGAAGGGCCGTGGTTCGATCCCCGGCGGGACCAATTCTTTACTTTCAATGGTGAGTGAAAAGCTGAACCTCCCTCTTCCCTTCTCTCTTCTAGGTCCTGGTTTCGTGGGTACAAGGGTGCCTGACGCCTCCCGTTCGGGCTTGTCCTTGGTTTCTTCCTGATCCACCAGCCCTGGTAGAAGCGCTACATGTGGCGAGGCTGCCTCAGGACCCGGATTGGACTCCTGTCTCCGGTCCCCCAGTAGTTGCTTCTGGTTGGTTGGATCTAAAGGGGTCTGGAACGTGTGTCGGGGGAGCACGGATCCCTTGGGCTCAGAATGCCCTGCGCTGGATGCGCTCTCGGTTCGATTCCGAGTTGAGTAAGCCGCGGGACGCGTCTTAATTGAAACCCGGGGGAGATGTAAGGGAAGCAGGCATAGGAAAGATTGATAAGCCTGCAATGGGAGTTCAGCTGATGGTCCCGTGGTGTAGTGGTTAGCATGTCTGCTCCGGAGTCAGAAGGGCCGTGGTTCGATCCCCGGCGGGACCCATTCTTTACTTTCAATGGTGAGTGAAAAGCTGAACCTCCCTCTTCCCTTCTCTCTTCTAGGTCCTGGTTTCGTGGGTACAAGGGTGCCTGACGCCTCCCGTTCGGGCTTGTCCTTGGTTTCTTCCTGATCCACCAGCCCTGGTAGAAGCGCTACATGTGGCGAGATGTAAGGGAAGCAGGCATAGGAAAAATTGATAAGCCTGCAATGGGAGTTCAGCTGATGGTCCCGTGGTGTAGTGGTTAGCATGTCTGCTCCGGAGTCAGAAGGGCCGTGGTTCGATCCCCGGCGGGACCAATTCTTTACTTTCAATGGTTAGTGAAAAGCTGAACCTCCCTCTTCCCTTCTCTCTTCTAGGTCCTGGTTTCGTGGGTACAAGGGTGCCTGACGCCTCCCGTTCGGGCTTGTCCTTGGTTTCTTCCTGATCCACCATATTGCATAAAAATCTACTAGTTGCGGAATCCGCAACTAGTGGATGCTGGTTTGCGGATTCCGCATTGCTGGTATTGCATAAACGTCTAGTGCGAAACTCGCAACTAGCAATACTAGTGCGAGTCCAGCGACCTACTAGTTGCAACCTGCTACTGGCACTTGCAGCTATTTGAGTTGCATAAAATCTACTAGTTGCACGCTAGGAATCTATTAGTGCTAGTAAAATCGTCTAGTCAAATTTTACTAGACGATTGCCAGTAAACATTTAATAAATTTTCGATATTCCAATATTTTTCGATGAAATTTTCGGAATACGTTGAGTTATCTATTTGCAACCGACTGTGAAAAAATTTTGTAATTTGGTTGCGATTTGAACTCGCTGTGATTTTTTGAAGATTTATGATTAATCCACCGCGTTTCATCACTCGCAATGCTAGTACTCGCACTAGTATTGCGAGTTCGTCGAGCCTAGCAACTTGCTTATCTAATTTCGTCTAGTCGCTAGAAAAGTTTTATGCAACAATTGAAATCCGCACTAGTAACTAGTATACTAGTACTAGCAAATCCGCACTAGTAGATCCGCAGATTTTTATGCAATTGGCCCCTGGTTCGAATTCAAACTTAAACTTAGTTAGATTGAGCTCCAGTCGCTCAATGGGGCGTTGGACTAGAAAACCAATGGTTGTGCGTTCGATCTCCACCTGGGACGAATTTTCCGAACTGTTGCTGTACTGTCACGTCTTTTTTCGTTTTATTACAGTATTAAATTTAATTCCTCAAACATTGGTAAAATTATTCAAACAACATTTTGCACGTGTGTTTTCTGTAGTAGGCAAAAAGAATTCCTTTATAAAAAATTAGCTGCGCAGCAGGTTTACAATTACTGAAAATTTCCGTCCAGTAGAAACTTGACCTTTTGGACAAAATCTTGCTTGTTACGTTTAATTCAGGGGATACCTTGAAAATTAAAAATGAACTTGAAAATTATTTGAAAACGTTAAGGAAGTCGGTATAATTCTTGAAAGGCCGGAGTGATATCTAATACGTGCTAGATCGAATCATTACCAAATCATATTCATACAAATGTTTGCTTTCTTAATCCTAATTTCTTATTCATCTACCTGATGTAGGCTTGGGTTTTGAAGTGTTTATAAAAAGGAACTGGGCCTCCCTTGGGCCACCGAATTTTGCAAAATGGACCACAAAAACCTGCGGGTTATCAAAAATATTTTAAGCTTTTAATACTATATCTACTAGATTCTAACCACGCAACCATATACACATTTAGACAGGTTAGCAGTGTATATATGTAAGTATGTATATGTTTTAAGCTGCTTTAAGGGGGGGACTATAAAACCAAATTTTATAGTCACCGATTTCGCTCATTTTTGGGTATAATATACCCCCTTTTGTGTCCAAAAACAAGACAAATTTTTAGAGTCCAGGGTCAATCTAGTTAAGAGATATTGCAGTTGAAGTCCCTACAATTTAGTATTTACGCCACTATGCCTCGCTAAGGGCTTCGAAGACGTGTACACATAGGATGACAAAACACTACGGTATGGGCAATACATCAAATTGAAGCCTCTATCTTGGTGTAAAAATGTAGTTGTCGCCTGTACTGTTAATAAAAGAAACTTGACTAATTTACTGCAGGTTCACAATCGGTAGTGTATGCCAACAGCTCCTCCTCGTGCCTATCAGATAAAACCTAGTTAAAACTAGCGAAATTAACACGATACTTTAATCTTAAATTTACACGAAATTATTATGTAACATTTTCCATAAAATACAAGAGAACAGCACAATCGAATATTTTGCCAAACAACCCAAAATTATACCAAATCACAACAAATAGTCTCAGCTGCCGTCGCTACAATTAGGATCCCAGAACCCAACCAGCTACACCTAAACTTCAACCAAGACTGACTAGTTTACTACACTAATTGTCAGCCAAACTGTGAAGCTACCCAGTAGCTAAGTCTAATTTGCATACACTGTTCGCTTAGAATTTTCCTTCAAGTCAAATAGAAATAAAACCAGTTTTAGAGCAATATTCCACAAAATACCCCCTCTTTTGGAACGCGCGCCCACGCTGCGAATACTGAAAAGTAGGCCAAATTAGTATACTAAAAGAGAAATTAGCCTAGGTAACTTAGGTACCAGTATGATAAAACGCTTTTGAGTAGAAATTGCAAAAAGTACAACATAAAGCTACTGCTGGAGAACCGCTCCAGAGACACAACACTAGTTTGGACGCCACAATACAAAAACGAGGGATCCCACTACCGGTAACCCAAACTGGATAAAACAAAACAGACAAGCAATACACGATAGGCAATACGTACTGCAACTAGCTACTAAACTACGTACATAAAGCAATGAACTTTAAGCAGAAACGCACGAGGACACAGTGACAAAAGAGAAGAAATTTGAACTTTTTCGACATTTTCCCGAACCTCCGACAGAACTTTCTTTCGAAAAGAATTAGCTTAGAATCAGAAACTAGCAGAACAAACAACTGGATAAACAGACTGGCCAATGCCGACAAACAAACTAGACTGATAGTAGTAAGTAGTAAAGCACAAAGTAGTAAAGCACAATGGTAGAAAGCACCCTACGATCAACTTGACATGACAAACGATGGCAAAACAAGTAATGTTCCAGAATTTTTAATTAAAAAAGTATCGTGTTCTGTTTTAAGGTAGAAAAGAAAATACACAAACCGATAGTTAGATACCCGAAATGTAACGCTTCTACCAGGGCTGGCGGATCAGGAAGAAACCAAGGACAAGCCCGAACGGGAGGCGTCAGGCACCCTCGTACCCACGAAACCAGGACCTAGAAGAGAGAAGGGAAGAGGGAGGTTCAGCTTTTCACTCACCATTGAAAGTAAAGAATTGGTCCCGCCGGGGATCGAACCACGGCCCTTCTGCTCTAGAGTCAGACATGCTAAACCACTACACCACGGGACCATCAGCCGAACTCCCATTGCAGACTTATCAATCTTTCCTATGCCTGCTTCCCTTACATCTCCCCCGGGTTTCAATTAAGACGCGTCCCGCGGCTTACTCAACTCGGAATCGAACCGAGAGCGCATCCAGCGCAGGGCATTCTGAGCCCAAGGGATCCGTGCTCCCCCGACACACGTTCCAGACCCCTTTAGATCCAACCAACCAGAAGCAACTACTGGGGGACCGGAGACAGGAGTCCAATCCGGGTCCTGAGGCAGCCTCGCCACATGTAGCGCTTCTACCAGGGCTGGTGGACCAGGAAGAAACCGAGGACAAGCCCGAACGGGAGGCGTCAGGCACCCTTGTACCCACGAAACCAGGACCTAGAAGAGAGAAGGGAAGAGGGAGGTTCAGCTTTTCACTCACCATCGAAAGTAAAGAACTGGCCCAGCCGGGTCTCGAACCACGGCCCTTCTGACTCCGGAGCAGACATGCTAACCAACTACACCACAGGGCCATCAGCTGAACTCCCGTTACAGGCTTATCAATCTTTCCTATGCCTGCTTCCCTTACATCTCCCCCGGGTTTCAATTAAGACGCGTCCCGCGGGTTGCTCAACTCGGAATCGAACCGAGAGCGCATCCAGCGCAGGGCATTCTGAGCCCAAGGGATCCGTGCTCCCCCGACACACGTTCCAGACCCCTTTTAGATCCAACCAACCAGAAGCAACTACTGGGGGACCGGAGACAGGAGTCCAATCCGGGTCCTCCTGGCAGCCTCGCCACATGTAACGCTTCTACCAGGGCTGGCGGATCAGGAAGAAACCAAGGACAAGCCCGAACGGGAGGCGTCAGGCACCCTCGTACCCACGAAACCAGGACCTAGAAGAGAGAAGGGAAGAGGGAGGTTCAGCTTTTCACTCACCATTGAAAGTAAAGAATTGGTCCCGCCGGGGATCGAACCACGGCCCTTCTGCTCTAGAGTCAGACATGCTAAACCACTACACCACGGGACCATCAGCCGAACTCCCATTGCAGACTTATCAATCTTTCCTATGCCTGCTTCCCTTACAGAAACAAAATAGAATGAGGAAAATACAGCATGATTAGAGCCGGTAGTAGAACTATAGAACAGCAAAAGAAAAACGAAAAGACGGTACAATGGCCCAGCCAAGGTAGCGGGCGCCCAAAATAAAGAAAATCCGAAACCTCCGACGTTCAAGGAAAGGTAAGAAGAACACCAATGTTTATCAAAATTTCGTGAATTTCACCCCAAGGCTGCCCCCTACCCACGCATAACCCAAAACTACAAGTACTCTCCCCCCACCACATTATAAATATCAGCAAAACCACAACATATACATGGGAAACAAGGGACAATAGCAGCGAGCCTAGCCCCACTGACAGGAGCTTCTAGGAACCAACCAACGCAACCAAACATGGGCAAACACGCCCCCGACCAACCGCTGGCGTCTCTGCACGACAGCCCACCCAACGACACTTCCACCACAAACCAGCAACAGTTCCAAAAGGCGCAAAGGCAGGTGCCGAACACAACCAACAAATAAAGTTCTAAAAGCTCGCACCGAGCTGGCCACACAAGGCACCCGAATCACCGGTACAAAGTCACAGAAGCCCACCAACATGTCCCACCAATGCTCCTGGAGAGCCGCCCCCCCACGGGACTAGAGCCCTCCAGAAAGCCCGATAGCACCCAGGGACCAGAACCATAGAACCATGCCCAGAAAGGCCAAGACCCGCACAACAACACCAACAACCGGAACCTCCGATGTTCCACCCGTCCAAGAAACAGCCTGGCAAGCACCACCAATCCACGTAGGGAACATAGGCTCACTGGGGGGGGGGATGGGCGGGGCACATACACGCAAAATAAATGCAAATATAAATGTACTTTTTATTAGTAACAAAGATAAACAACATGATAAAAAACAACCTACGTGCACATCAATACATGAATCACAACGACAAAACCACAACCACAGTACATAACATGTCTACTACCAGCTTTCATACAGACTAGCCCTACCCATGAATTTAAGGAGGGAAACGGCCAGCGCTTCCTGCCCCAGGAATCCCAATCCCAGGGGGAGAAGCACTGACAGTTCCCTATCAAGGAAAGAACGGCTTGAAACTAACGGAATCTATGTGAGAACGCTGCCAGTCACTCTCCACCCTCCCCAGAATCCTGATCCGGGGATTAGGGTAGTGACGGCCGCGCCCTACGAGAAAATGTGAAGCATCAAGTTAATTACCGCCTATGTGCAATAACAGTGATCAAACAAAAAGTGTTAAAGGTTATAAAACATGGTAAAATGAGTAAAAATTAGTAAAGTTGCATTCAAAGTATAGGAGGTTCGGGATACGAAACAAAGAAAAACCTGAGGCAGTGTTAAACCACCCGGAAAGCACGGAACCCCCTTACACTATACTTTTTCGTACTAAGAATTTATCTATAAAATTTTGAATGGACCCGTCAACAGAATTATACAGGATTCAAACTAATTTTTTCTAAGTAAAATTTATACATGTATACATATACGTACGTATATACAATAAACAAAGAATCAAGTTAAATTAATTGATTGAATCATACAAATGAAAGCTAATGGCATTGTCAGCTCATTGCAATACAGAGGCAAAGAAAACAACCTCTAAATGAATCGCACCGGTATCAGATTTGTTTACACCCCGCCCATCCCAAATTTCCGAACCTCCTACACGCAAAATTATAATCAAATGAAGATTTTGGTTTTAGTAGAAATGATCGCACAAACGGGTTATATCACAAACAGTGAACAAAATACAGCCTAAAGATTTGTTGCAAAAATATAAGAACTGTTGTACATATATGGTGCAAAACAATAATGCTAATAATGCTAACAGTGATAACAAACAATCGCCAACTATACATCATGAAAGTGAAACCTGCTTTATTTAGAGTCGCAGAAAATTCAAGAATTGTCATTTTGAATACAGTAAAGTCAATTTAAAATTCCAAAAATAAATAGAAATATATATATATATACGTATATATATATATATAAATATATATACATGTGTCCAAAATTCAAATTAAAAGAAATACAGAACTAGTAGTGGTGTAGCACCAGGTTACATGACCACCACTGAAATTTTTACGTCCACCACCAAACCAATAATGTTCGTATAATGTGCTAACAAATTTCCTAAACACAAAGAAAGTCAGTGGCACAAAAACGTAAAACAAATAAGTGAGAACAAAGCTAAAATAAAAAATTCGGGATGCTAAAATAAACCAAAAATGTTAGCTGAAACAAGGAAATGCTACAAGTTATAGGATGCAATGCACATAAGCAATAATAGAAGGGTAGTGAAATTATAAAGACTTTTACCCAAATTCGTAGGTAGGGAAAATAGCCGAAAAATTGGGGGACGGGGTTCGAATGTACCGGCGGAAACGTGTTAGGCAATAACAAAATGTGTACAATAGGAAAATTGGAACAAAATTTAGAAGAAAAAATCGCTCATAGTCCTGGTAAATTTTTGTAGCAATGAATTTTATTGCTATGGGTGCTGTAGCCGCGGTCTTCCCCACATGCCAATCTGTCTGGTCAATCGTCTTCCCTGTATCCCCCACGGGAAGGCCAGAGTCCACCCCCGGTCCCCCACGGGACAGTTCCTCAGGGAAGCAGCCTTCGGAAGGGCCAGAATCCTGATCCGGTCCTCCTCGAGCCAACTTCCCACAAAGGGTCTCCGGTAGAGGTTCTGACCGAACCCCCGGGGGCAAGAGGGAGGACTGACCTTCGTGCGGCCCCTGAACCCAAACATTCTTAGTCTCAGCAGATCCCACGGGGACCATTGGCAAATCTTCAGAACATTCTGATAGAATAGGCGACATAGCACCTTCATCTAATACTTGCTGTTTTGGCGGTTGTGGTGGTGACTCGGGCAACTGGAGGCTTACCCCCTCTTTTGAATTGTCTTGGGGTTCGGGAAAAGTTTCAATCATCCCCACACGAAAAGGAACAACCATCTGTGTAACTTGCTGTTGGGTAGGATTATTTTGTACACAAGCAGACATTTTCACATTTGAAGTTACCACAGAATTTTGGGTGGTCTGATGGGAAGCGCCAGCAAAACCCGCATAGTAATCCCAAGGTCCCACCCTCACAGGAGCCACCGGAGCCTGAACCTGGTGTTGCGGATATGCGTATGCCGACTGGCCATAATGCGCCACCGGAGATGGGCCCTGATAATACCGTTGCTGAAATTTATGGGTATGACCATAACAGGAGTGGCCCTCTATGTAATGTAACCCAATTGGCATGGAGCGGGCTTTATAATCAGGAGGGGCACGAAACGGGTATTTATCCCAACACCTTTCCGATGGGTGACCCATTCGCTTACAAAATTTACAAGGAGACCCCAACTTTTTCTTTCTATCTTCGTCCCACTCCATAAGCTTCTCCTGGATTTGTTGCTCAACAAACTGCTTCATTTCACGTATTTCCAGGCACGAACCGCCCACAGGACTCTTCGGTTTTTCCGGAATCGGAGTGACATCTGTAGATAGGGTCGCTGGATCATTCTTTACCATGGCCTCAGCAGAATTTTGATAGCGCGGCATTGCATAGCAAAGGGTATCTTCTTCAGAGGGTTTTGAGTTCCGGGAATCTAATATGTCAATAATACGTAGAATTTGATCCATCGTTGGAGACTGATTAACGAAAAGCGGAGCCAAAGCGCTAATATACGTATTATCTGTAATGCCAGAGAAAAGCTGCTGTACACATTGTAACTCACGTTCCAGTGGGTCGTCCGGCCAAATATCCAACGCTTGAGCCTGCAGTTCCGAAATGTAGCGGTGAACTGACTCTCCTTTCCGTTGGATCCTCCTGGCAAAACATACGTATCTGTTTTGAATAGACACCTGGGGGCGGGGAAACTGACATTTCAGCAAGCGGACAAAACCATCGAAAGTTTCAGCAACTCCGGGTCCACAACGCGAAGCATAGATCAAAGCTTTTCCAGTCAGTTTATTAAACAGGAGCCGAGCCCATTGTTCCGGAGGAATTTGATAAATGGAAACGGCGGATTCAAAATTTGGGAGCCAGTCCTCGAAATACATCCTGTCGGGATCAAATCGTGGAATATCTCGAAGAATATCATTGTACATCCGGCATAGAAAGGCATCCTGTTTAGCTAAAGACGTATCAATGGTCTGCATGGTGGGCGGGATCGGATGTTCCGCATACGAACGATGTGAGAGAACAGGACTAGGCTGTGCAGATATGAATCTCGTAGGCTGTTCCAGTGGAATTCCATTATATTTGTCCAAATTTTGCACTTGTGGCCGCGTCTGCCCCTGGTGGGCCCCTCCCAGACCCTGGCCGGCACTCACAACGGGGATCCAAACCGAGTTTTGAGGCCGCACAGGGACCGAGGACCCCGGGCCAGGAGTGACCACGGCACTTTGAGCAACAAAATCGCAAGGGACCAAACAGTGCGTATTGGCATTTGGTCCAACTTGGCCGCCAGACGTCCTTGGAGGGGAAGTCGGTTCAGAAATTTGAGCCTGGGGGAAACCATAATCAGATGACCTCGTATCAGCCGACAATGAGGCAGGCAGAGCGAAACTCCTCCCTCCGAGCGATGGAACATTAGGACCTGGAACTGCGAACGAGGGACGCTGACCCAGCTGAGTGATATAATGGGGCCCGGAGAACTTCCCCCGTCCCACCCCCAAAGTTTGAAAATTTTGCATAGATACAGCAGAAGGACTGGGTGTTGGGCCCACCGGGAAGGGACGGGGCGAACCCCGACCCAGCCCAGACAACGATGGACGCGGGGACCCCCCTCCCCCCGAACTGGTGCTGGGTTGGGGGTGGGCACCCCCTCCCCCCAAACTCGTAGTTGGTTGGGGGAGATTCCCCCCAACCCCCGAACTGCTGGGGACGACGGCAGACTGAGACATGACAAAACTACTATCAACTTCGGGTGCCTGATGAACAGGCAAATTATCAAAAAGAAAAACTTTTTCTGCTAATTGTTTTGATCTGGCACGAGTATGAAGAGGCGAAAAAATAGGCATTTACCGCATCTCACGGTCGCCAATTTGTAAAAATGTAGATGTCGCCTGTACTGTTAATAAAAGAAACTTGACTAATTTACTGCAGGTTCACAATCGGTAGTGTATGCCTACAACAGCTCCTCCTCGTGCCTATCAGATAAAACCTAGTTAAAACTAGCGAAATTAACACGATACTTTAATCTTAAATTTACACGAAATTATTAAGTACCATTTTCCATAAAATACAAGAGAACAGCACAATCGAATATTTTGCCAAACAACCCAAAATTATACCAAATCACAACAAATAGTCTCAGCTGCCGTCGCTACAATTAGGATCCCAGAACCCAACCAGCTACACCTAAACTTCAACCAAGACTGACTAGTTTACTACACTAATTGTCAGCCAAACTGTGAAGCTACCCAGTAGCTAAGTCTAATTTGCATACACTGTTCGCTTAAAATTTTCCTTCAAGTCAAATAGAAATAAAACCAGTTTTAGAGCAATATTCCACATTGGGCTATTTATTGCTGTGCAAATGACAAGGATACGCCAAGCAACGAGCGAGAAACGGCGTTTGAACGATTTGATCAAGCTCTTCCGACTGTTATTTACTTCAAACTTTAATGTGCCTTAACTTTCTCATACTGCTTTGTAGAAACTTGGTGCAATTAATAAAATGTTCAGGGCATCGAGAGCTTCAATTTGATATAAAATTTGGCTATATTTGAAAAATTTGAAAATTTGCCATTTTTTTACTATAAGCCTCCGTCATCGCACTGAGGCAGACGTCCAGAGTTAAGCACCAGCAATTGCAGTGAAATTTAGCACACATCTTCCTTTCAGTGCAAACTGGCACACCGAATTTGGTTGGAATAGATCGGCTTTCATCCGACTTATCCAAAAAATTGAGGAAATGACGTGTTTTGAAGCAAAACGCCAACGCGGTAACCAAAACTGTGAACTACTCACAAGTAGCAGCATAGATTTTGCGTATGCAAATTGAACCTCTATTTGTGTACTGTGTTAATATCTATGCGCGAAATCTGTGCAGTAAACTGTTAGTTCAGGCCATGACGACACATTTCTTTGCTGGCGTTTTTGTAAGTCAAATTTGTGTAAAAACCGACTTCACCCAACTTTGAAAATTTCTAGAATCGCTGAGCTAACGCATAAACACAACATATAGATATTAACACGCTACCTAGTCCGATTAACATTTTGCCACGTTATAGCTCGTTTGCCCTTGTACAGCGCTCAAACTTTTGGTTGCCGCGAAATTTTCCTAACTTTTTCGTTTTCCTATGTTTAACACATGTCGGGGGTCTCCTTTGGAGGACTATTGTGCATGATAGGAATAGTTTTGCAACAAACGCAACTGTTTTGTTTTGGGGACCTATGGGGACTACAAAATATGTGAAAATGGGAAAAATCGGAGATGGCCGAAAATTTGCGACCCCCCCCCTCCTTAAGCGGCTTTATCAGCTGCTTTAAGCTGCTACATGCTATAAGCTAAAATCCTGTCTCATAAAAAGGAAGAAGTTGGCTTGGAGAATAGTGAAGGGAAGGTGTTCCCTAGAGACAGCTGAAGAAGACTGTGGAAGGTCATGAAAAGGTTGGGGCGCCCTTATCTTTGAATTAACAGCTGAAAGCGTTTTGTGCAAGCTTGATGTTAATGGAAAGAAAAAGTTAAAAGCAAAAGTACTTCAGCAAAAGAAAATATAACTCTTATCAATATCAACTTATCAATAATGGAAACGACTGAATAGGAGCTAACTAAGCCTCCATCAGAATAGCTCTTTGTAGCCTTTCATGCAAATACTTGTCACGTATTTTTAGCGAAAAACCAGTATCATATCTGTGGGAGGAAAATCAGACGTGTTTGGATCTGTGACTGTATTTAACAAAGTTGAAGGTTACAGTGCCAAAAAGAAGCAATGGTTTCGTTGGCCTTCATTACAACACAGGCGCTACTCAGCAGCCACCGCTTGTGTTGACGAGAAGTTGTTTGTTTTTGGAGGACGCAATAAATCAGGAGTACTAAAATCTGTAGAGGTAATCATATTAAATCATCGCTAGCCCAACGAGAAAATAACAAGCACAGTTCAGGGTATTTTTCTTCGGAGGGTAGGTTTCTTTGAGGTAGGTTTGAGCAAGAGTTTATAACAGGAAGAGTAAAACACTCAGCTCTTCCTAATAGAATAAGCTTGCAATATGCTCGACATTAATGCCGAAATCTCCGGGGGGGGGGGCTTCTTCTGTAACCATAAAACTCTGATATTTTTCAAAAATGGGAGTTTTTGAAAAATTAAATACTATAACTTGAGCTAGGAAAATTGTACAGAAATAATTTTTATATCATTATGTTGCGTAGAACGAGATTGTTTTAATGATATAAAAATTATGTAGTTAGGTTCAGGCAATCTATTACAAAGTCGGTAACAACGTAAGGCATTTTGAAGAAATGGTGAAATTTGCAGAATTTTTGTGGAAAGGACGTTGGTGCGTGCCGGTTTTGTAAGAGATTGCTTGAATGTAAAAATTACAGCAGTACGAATTTGCTAACCCAAGTTACAGTATTTAATCTGGCAAAACGCCCGTTTTTGAAAAATGTCAGCGTTCTCTATGTTTACACGCTAAGAAGCCCCCCGAGATTTCGGCCTTAATGTTTCGAACATATTGCAAGCTTATTCTATTAAGAAGAGCTGAGTGTGTGGGGCCGTGTAGCTGAATGGTTAAGGCGGTGGACTTCGGATCGGAAGGTACGAGGTTCGATCCCCACCTTAGCCATAATGACGCTACATTGTTTCCTTGAGCAAGAAACTTAGGCTGCAGCTCCGCCGGTGTCGTATATTATTTTGTCACCTATGCTAAATTGTCACCTAACGCTGAAGCCAAGATTTCTGTTAAGGTGACAAAATAGCGTGCATGCTATTTTGTCACCATGCTCAATTGCCACCTTGTCACAATTTGCATTGCTGATTCAATGGCATCAACAATTTCTGTCACTAGCTGTCACTGATCGTGAGCACTTCTAAGGTTACCGTGGGCTTTTTCGCGCATGCTTCGAAGATCTGATTCCAACAAACTGATTCGATCCAGAACGGTTACCTGAAAATCTTCATCAAAGTTAAATTAAAATTTGTTCAAATACATACATTAATCTGCAGATAAACTTATAAGCTAAACGTTATGCATAATTTTGCTTATCACAATTAAATCTTCCCAAGCAAGGACTAACCACCCACCACCCACCACACCAGCCCACCCCGAATGAATGTTGAATGTTCTGCGTGGGAAACAGCCAATATTTGATAGACGTTAATCTCCAAACCGACCAATCAATTTGCAGTCAAGTCAACTATTGGACGATTTAATGTCTCGGTTCTCGGGTCTTTCCCATTTCGGGAAAAAATTTTTCGGTTCCCCCGGTTCCCCTTGCCAAACTAAAATTTTAAAATTTTTGCATTTATGAAATCAGCAGGTCCGAAAACCTACCTCCACCAAATTTCAACTCAATCAGTCAAATGGTGCTTCTTCGGAGCTGTGGGGGGATAATTGGAAAGACCCAATGTCTCTTCTAGCAACGGTGACAATTGAGCATGGTGACAAAATAGCATGCATGCTATTTTGTCACCTTAACAGAAACCTAGGCTTCAGCGGTAGGTGACAATTTAGCATAGGTGACAAAATAATATACGACACCGGTCGGATGAGGCGTAAAATTGGTGGGCCCGTGTACTGTCTTGCTGGGGACAGGCACGCTAAAGAACCCTAATCCGCTTATCGATAAGAGTAGGGCGCTGAGCTCCCGGGTGTGGGTAAAAGCCAGCCCAGCCCCCAGCCCCAGCCTCCAGCCCCGGTGGGTAAAACCCGGCCTCCAGCCTCCAGCCTCTTGGGTAAAGTCCAGCCCCGACTGCCCGCCCCATTGGGTAAAACCCGGCCCAGCCCCAAGGGTAAAACCCAGCCCCGTTTCCCAGCCCCCTTTTTCCAGCCCCCTTTTTCCAGCCCCTTTTTTCCAACCTCCGTTTTCCAGCCCCTTTTTTAAAGCCCCCGTTTTCCTGACCTCGTTTTCCAGCACCTGTTTTCCAGCCCCTGTTTTCCAGCCCTCGTTTTCCTGACAACGTTTTCCAGCCCCCTGTTTTCCAGCACCTGGAGCTGGGGTTATGTTTATCCCAGCCAGCAGTATGTCCCGGTCCATGTATTAATTCCATTAACCTGGACCCGTTCCTGAGAGCAAGCACAGATAAGTCGGGTCCCTACCAGTACCTTATTTCCCCGGTTAGCCAAAATCCAAGTTAAAATATGAAATATTTAACACACAAGACAAGACATAAACACTTCTGTGCTAGTGTCATTCAACGACCCTGTGAAGCGAAACCGGCCCAGGCCCACTGTAGACCGGCCGGCCGGTCCAACTAAAGCCCAGTTTTACACCACCAAACTTTCGCCAAACCGAACTCTGACCTAACTCAAGTTTGGTGAAAACAGTTTGGCAAACTGTCCTTTTACACGAGCAAACATTGGTTTGTCAAACGTTTGCCAAACTAGTGCCAAACTTTTGAAGGGAACTAATTAGATAGCGTTTAAAATCGGCGCCAGTTTGTGATGTTTTACGTTTTAAAACCAAACATTTTAGTGTGCTCATAGTCGCTCAAAGTGTGGCGGACGCGGAGAGGATTGCCCTCTCTTTCCCCTAATTGTAATAGAAATTCTAACAGTATAAAAACTAAACGGAATATAAGTGGAAGTATAGTGTAATAACAAGTATAGTGGAAGTACAAGTTAAAAAAACCCACAAGGCTAGGGCCCAACTGAAGTAAAACGTATTGATGAAGTTTATATTGCTCCTGCCATGGTCATGTGTTGCAATCTGATTGGCTGTTTTCACCAAACGTTTGAAAAAAATTTGGTCCTACACCAAACCCGGTTTGACAGTTTGGTGGAAGTTTGGTCAAAGTTTGGAGCGGTTTGGTGTCCATTTACACGGCCAAATCTTCACCAAAGTTGAGTTTGGTCAGAGTTTGGTTTGGCAAAAGTATGGTGGTGTAAACTGGGCTTAAGTGCCTTCACCGGCCGGATTGCCAGCTTGTGACAGTTTCGCCGAATTGGAGCCTTAAAATCTTCAAAAGTATCAAATATTTCACAGTTTAACTTGTATTTTGGCTAACCGGACAATTAAGGTACCGGTCGGGACCCCACTATTCACTGCGTGCTGTCAGAAACTGGTCCAGATGAATGGAATTTATATGGGCCGTTTCATGAAGCTGGCTGGGAAAAACCTAATACCCCAGGAGCTGGAAAACGGGGCTGAAAAATGTTGGCTGGGTTATACCACATGGGCTGGAAAATGGGGGCTGTGTTTGACGGGACCACAAAGACATTCCCCATTTTAATCAAGCTGAATTCAAGTGTCGACCATTGATGACTCTCTGGAACAGTGCACTCGCATTAGAAAGCTGCCAGGATTTTGTGGCGGAAGGGACCTGGACGGGAAATCGTACAATTCTCAGTACTGGTGTGGCGCTTCTACCAGGGCTGGCGGATCAGGAAGAAACCAAGGAAAAGCCCGAGCGGGAGGCGTCAGGCACCCTCGTACCCACGAAACCAGGTCCTAGAAGAGAGAAGGGAAGAGGGAAGTTCAGCTTTTCACTCACCAGTGAAAGTAAAGAATTGGCCCAGCAACCACGGCCCTTCTGACTCCGCAACAGACATGCTAACCAACTGCACCACAGGGCCATCAGTTGAACTCCCTATCTTGTAAATATCAGGCTTATCAATCTTTCCTATGCCTGCTTCCCTTTCACTGGGACCCGAAGAAGTGACAACGGGTCACTTGCGCTTCTCTCCCAGCCATAACTTTTGATATTTTTGAGCAATAATTTTGAAAGTTTGTATGGGTGTATACGGGATACTTAAAAATTCAAAAAATTTAAAATTTAAAAATTTTTTAAAACTTTAAAATTTTTAAATTTTTAAATTTTTGAATTTATAAGTCTCCAGTATACACCCATACAAAATTTCAAAGTTATTGTTCAAAAATATCAAAAGTTATGGTTGGAGGAAAGCGCAAGAGACCCGTGACATTACGTGGAATCAGAGGTCACATCAGCAAAGCTAACTTAGTAGTAACGGCAGTACAAACAACTGAATACACCAGCTGACGATCACTAAGGCCAAGTAGCTACGCCGACAAATTTTCAAGAGTCTTCTTATAATCAACAATTGACGTAATTGTGTAATGTATTGTAGATGTAATGCATTTTTGTGTAAATTGCATTTGTAAATTCTTGAATTTTGAATAAAGTCAGTATCAATGAACAAAGAAGCGTGTATGCGTAAGCGTAGGTATGCGTATGTATGTATTATATAGGGTCTTTCTCATTATCCCCCCCCCCCCCCCCCACAGCTGGATCAAACTTCCGAAGAAGCACAATTTGACGGATTGAGTTTAAATTTGGTAGTGGTAGGTTTTCACTTTTCGGACCTGCTTCAAATGCTCATTTCAAAAACACAAGAATTTTGAAATTTTAGTTGGTAAGGGGATCAAAAATATTTGTTGTCCATAGTGTTGTTTCAGTAGCCCATTTTAGTTTCAGTTTCAGTTTCAGTTTCAGTCGACGACCTAAGTTAAATTCAGTATCAGTTTCGGTTTCAGTCAGATACCAAAAATAATTTCAGTTTCAGTTTAAGTTTCAGTATTCATCCCAAAATAATTTCAGTTTTAGTTTCAGTTTCAGTCGCCGATCCAAAATAATTTCAGTTTCAGTTTCAGTTTCAGTCAGTGACGCAAAAATAGTTTCAGTTTCAGTTTCAGTTTCAGTCGGTGACGCCAAACAGTTTCAGTTTCAGTCCTCGTTTTAGAATAGTTCCAGCTTTAGTCCGGCTTTTCTTAGTTGAAGTCGTCAACAAAAAGAGAAATTTTAGTTTACGCATATTAGGAATTTAAAACTGCTGAACCTGCAGTTTTATTTTATATCTCAGCTTCTATGTCAGTTCTGAGTAAAACAGTTTTAGCTAATATATTGTACTTGCAATCCCTTGGCTAAACAATCATTTTCTTTGTGAAGACAAAAAAATTGAGATTGAACTAAGTTTAGTTGCTTGTTTCATTGACTTTCTCATTAACTAAGTACCTATACCAGCTTGGTTATTTGCTTAAGTAAAGCATCTCTCCAAAATGTAAAGCTGTTGAGGACCAAAAGCTTCATTGCTGCAATTCGGTGCTTAGCCTTTGGGCCGTAGACCTTAGAGGTAGGGTGTGCCAGGGCCGTGAAGCGGGCTTCGGGCTGGGCCGGGCTCGGGCTCGGGCCGACCGGGAAACCGGCCCGGCCCGAGTTTTTAATGAGACGGCCTGGCCCGAGCCCGGCCCGAGTTTTCAGTTGAGCCCGGCCCGACTCGGGCCGTTGCCTGGGCCACTCGGGCCGTTCGGGCCGCTCGGGCCATTCCGGCTGCTCGGGCCACTCGGGCCTCTCGGGCCTCTCGGGCTTTCCGGGCTATTTGAGTAGTTTGTCATTGGTGAAAAATATTGATTTTTTCGTTGTGACTTGTGGCTTCCTTTTGTTCACTACACTGTTGTCTTCTTCGGTGCTTATACACACATACATACATACATGTCAGAACCGCGATACATTTGAAGCAATATGTATACAGACAAGCTTAAAACATAATTCTATTATCCAAATGCTATTAGCAAGCAGGTTGCGAAATGCCAAACTTTATACAGGTTTTTCTCTATATGTAAAAAGCTATGGATTAGTTAGCGGCAAATTGTCTTCAAACAAACAACAAACATTCAGAAGTGAACTATTTTAGTTTCTCTGCTACGGCGGCAGACAAACCCTGGTTTGGTACAAGGAAGCCAACGAGTAAAGCTTCGCCAACTTCCCACGTTTTCGTCAGTAGTCAATTGTGTGTTTAAATCTGCTAAGTATAATATGTGTGAGTGATTTATCTTTATCCTTTTTGGATGATTCAATAACCAAAAACTTTACAATCATATAAAATACATAAGCTTTATAGCTCTAGTGTGAGGTTACAAATTAGTGCTCAAAGCATTATCTGAAAATTATTAAATGAAAAGCTTCAAACAATAGCTAATGTTGCACTTGAAGTTACAGCTAATCGAACCATGAAAGTTCATTTTGGGTTTACCGATGTGTAACACTACTAAAACTATATACTCGGCAAACTTGATGCTGTTTGAGCCATTTTGGGCCTCTCCGCAGCGGTCGGGCTATATTTGGGTCACTTGGGCTGCTCGGGCTACCCTCGGGCCAAGCTCGGGCCGCACTCGGGCCGTTCGGGCTCTTCGGGCCGCTCGGGCTCCTCGGGTCGCTCGGGCCGTGAATCGGGCCGGGGCTCGGGCCGTGAAGCGCCTCGGTTGTCGGGCTCGGGTCGGGACTGCCGGGCCCGAAGCCTAGCCCGAGGAGGTTGGTTGGGCCCGAGCCCGAGCCCAGCCCGAGAAATTTCTTAACGGCACAACCCTACTGTAGCGCGTATTTGCAAGGTAATAATTTATGACATCATTGTCAATTCAAATGCAACCATTTAATACAATAGAGATAATTGGTTTTCTATGTTTACGAATTATTAAACTTTTTTAGAAAATGTATAAACTACAGCCTTTCTGGAACCTATAGCATTCGTTTTCTTTGCGAAAAATAGCATTGTAGTGAATTTTAAAAAAATAAGGACAACCTGGGATAACATACGTTTTGGAGTAAAGTCGTCCTATTTTCGGTGAGCGGACGTGCAGTCGCGACGTAGCAATCTTTGAATGTGCAAAATTCAAAATTTTCTTCAAACATTTGGTTTATTTTAAAGCTGTTTTAAAGACTATTCGTTGGTGATACTGTTGCTGCAAATTAAAAAGCTGGCGAATTGAAAAATAGAATTTAATGTTTTCCCGGGATAACCACCGTTTTATTCTCAGCACTGCGCACGTTAGGTGAACGGACCATTTCCCGCTTTCAGCAAATTTGACGAAGTTTTTTATGTTAGTAATTCTAATTAAAAATAAGCTTTTCTTTTGCAATTTCTGTAAATTCTGAAGACTGACTCATGGTGTACTCTTGAAGGGCTATCAGCTGGCACACAAAATGAGCTAATAACTCAAAACTTGGTTCGCTGAACGACTTCCTTAGCGAACCAATAAAAAAGTCAATTTTTTAGCCGAACCATGCGTGACTCAAAGCTAAATGTTTTTTTGACTCATGCATAGTTTTGTTTGCTCTTTCTGGATCAAACAGTTCCAGCGCTGGATCAAAGACTTGGTTCGCTAAGGAGACGCACGTAGATTTTGGTGAAAACTTACATACAGGGTTGCTTTCTGCGACTCTGACTGAACATGAATCGGAAATTTTTTTTCGATTTAACTTTTCGTTAGTTTAAGCTAAAGGTTTAAGCTTACGATGTAAGCTTTACCTGAGCTGACTAAAAGCTGAATCGAAAACTGATTTCAGATTTTTGATCAGAGCATCGGAAAACTCTTGTACGCAAGTTTTCAACAAAATCGGGACAAAAAGTATTTTTGATCCCTTGGTGCTCCTTGTCCTTATCAACTATAATTTTAACGTTTTTCAAAGTTTTTAAATTTTTGAAATTTTTGAAATTATCAGGCTCTAGTATGCACCCTACAAAATTTAAAAGCTATTCATATTCGTATTCATGGTCAATGATCAAAACTCAGAGTAACGTCAACAATCAATAGTTAAGGCTTGGGGGAATAGCGCAGCGCAAGAGACCCGTAAACAATCTCCCCGACGAAAGTTTCGCAATTCGTTTCGAATTAATTGATAATATATTTGTGGATTTTTAAAAATATGAAATTTTTAAGCTTCCCAAGAGGAACCCAAAATTTTTTGTCGTCGATCTTGCCAAAACATCGGGGTTTTCTGGTTCGTAGAACACGAATTTGGTGACTGCTGAAGATTCAACCTTTTGTTTGTTCAGCATATGCAAAGTAATATGCAAAGTTCAGCATAAAGTAACAACATAGTAAGCTTAAGATGTATAATATAAGCTTTTACCGAACTAAGGAAAAGCTGAATCAAAAACAGACTTCTTATTCGTGCTGTACGACCCAGAAAATCAGTAATCTTTCTGGAAGATGGATAACCAAAATATTTTGGCTCCCCTTGGCCCCCCGTTAAAAACGTAAAAATTAAAATTTTAAAAATTTTTAAATTTTATTACCAATCAATTAATCGAATGTGTTGCAATGCACCCACACAAAATTGTAGCTGCATAAATTGGTCAAGGTTTGTTGTTGGCGTCAAATAAACTTATCTCTGCCCCTCTTTGCCCCTAAAACTGAGTCGGAGGGCAGATTGTTTACTTCATTCAACTTTCCAAATATATTATTTTGGTGCTCTTTATATATCATTGTGGAAGCAGTTCCTGATTTTTAGGTAAAAACATTTTTAGTTTTAGGTGTATTTTTATGTAGTTTTTGGCGTTATTCGCTTTACACAGGCCAGACACCGATCTGGGTCTACTTCGGACCGGTTGCTTGTTATAGGATTGGTGGGGTATACAGGTAGAGCTTCCTTTTACAAGATCCAACTGAATGTTTCATGGTAGTGCTGTTGCCCGTAGCCTCAAACCCCTATCCGCAGTCTAAACAAATTTCTTTGTCAGAACAAAAAGCAATTTAGGGTAGGCAACTTAAGTTGCTCAAACATCGCCTTGCCATTCTTTGCCTGAATGAGAATGTCTCGTTTTAGCTGCCTTTAGGTCATAATAATATAAGAATTGACCCTAAAGGCATGCGTAGGGTACCTCTCGAAGATGCGGAGTCTCTGTATGTGTATATAAGATTATAAGGGTCAACCTATTTAAACGAAATTATGGGATATAATAATGGGCTTAACAAAAGCTCTAGGACAGCTCATTTGCATAAACGTAGAAATCCTATCTTAGAGGATAAAGACTACGGTTAAATTAGGTTATTACAGTAGTTAACAGATTGAGTTTAGTGTTATCGGTCTCCATCATTATAGCCAATATTTGCAACTAATTTCTGAATTCTAAGTAGCTTGCTTAGTAAGACTATCGTTACATAATTCCGATTTGTCTAGTTGGCAAATGGGACGAATTTTCTGATCCCATCCCATCCCATCCAACCACAATTTCAAATTCGCCGTCCCATCCCATCCCATTTGTCCGAACTTGCTTCTTCCAATCCCATATAATCCCACTTGCGGTATTTATTTGACCTTACAATCGCTGTAGCATTGAAATTTTAATATTGTCGTAAGGTCTTACATAATGTGGTGGTATCCTTTTGTGAGGGGAATTTTGAAACGCAATAAAACTCGCAATTTTGCGAGTTGGAAAAATTTGACAGACCGTTGTAAAGCTTATAATCAGTAAATACGAAAAAAGCAAAATTTGCAAAACACCAGCAAAACTTTTTGACATACTATGTAACTAAATATAGACCATCAAACTTTGAGTATCGATTTTTCAAAACTATAGAATCGGGCAAAATTTTTCTGTGCCAAGATATGAAGGACTGGTCGGTCGAGGGAAATTTTATGGATTTGGCTCAACATGTCTTTTTTCTTTTTCTTCCTGCCAAAGCTTACGCAAATCCATGGGGTAGTTTTTGAGAAATTGATGTTTAAAAATAATCGCAGTTTTGACAAATACGTTTGTCGGCCAAATCTCTAGCTTAAAGCAACGAACTCCAGCTAATACGCTTTAATAAAATGCGCAATTAGATCGTATAAACTGAGCAGGAAGTAAACGAAAGGACAAAATCGATTGAGTATAAATATTCAAAATTCTCCGTAAGATTTGACAGTAATTTGGCAAAACTGATTTTCTCAAAAATGGTCGTTTTTGCCCCCAAAATCGTTTTTGGCTTATACTGATTTGACCACACAAGAAATAGCTCAAAGGTTGTGCAAAATTAAAATAAAATAAATAAAATAATATAACATTTAAATCTCATCTCCTTCGGTTGTTGAGAAAATTCACCTTAGCCTTGCCTACGCCTCGGGTATGTAATTAATTACGATATGCAATTATTCAGTGCCATACCGTGGACCCAGTGCAAAATTTGATATGGCGCTACCACTCATCACGAAAGCAACTGGGGTGTGGCACTGAGAGAAAAATTCACCTCCAAGTAGAGGTCTGCTGTGTCGAAATAGGAAATCGAAAAAGTGTCGATTATAATTCTGCGCCAAAAAAATCTCGAAACTGATGTAAGATACCGGGTAACATTTGTATAGTTTTAAAACTCTAAACAGATACTGTGTCACTGTGGAATTAGAATTTTGCATCAGGTCTTCAAAAAATTTTAATTAATTTGTGAAGTTAGCGAACTGCAGAAAGTCGCTAAATTCGGTCGCTTTTGGTTACCAAAAATGAGGTTCATTAAGTTTTGTTTACCTGCAGATTAAAAAACTAGAGGTCCTAACAAAAAATTCTAATTCCACAGTGGCACAGTACATGTATAAAGGTTTCAAACGATACTCAATGCTGTTTGGAATCCTTTGCAAGTGTAGAGCTGTTGGCGCAGAAATGAATTTTTTCTGTAAAATTGTGGAATTTTACGGCATTTTACGACCAGGCTATATTGCAAAATTGTATATTTTTGCATTTCAACATATTTATTCATTTCATAAAAACTTGAAGTTGACTGACTTGTGAAAATGTGCTTTAATTGTCTGCAAAACTTTCGGATATACTCGCTCATATTCAAATTGCACACAGTTCATGGGTTGATGGGAGAACGGAACGAAGAACTCAAAGTATGAACTTGATATGAACGACATATGTTGTTAGTTTATGTGCGAAAATGGACGAAATCCGTGATCTAAAAACTTTACATGATGGACCCCCTTAACTGCTAGCTTAACATAGCTCAAAGGTCATAAAAGCTAAAATGTTCATTTCGGTGACCCTCTTCCATTTATATCAACCAATCACGTTTATCGATATCGAATTGTGGCAAAAACCAAAGATTTTTTATTTTTTCACCAAAAATTCGGGACTGGTCCCAGAATGCTAAAGAGCATCATATTTGGAAAGTTTCATCAACGTGCATCATAAAAATTGGAGCCTGTAAGTAGTGTTTTAGAACGGCCCGGTGGAACCGGCCGGCGGCCGGCGGCCCGCCGCCGCAAAACGTCACCCGCCGGCCGCCGGCCAACGGCCGGCCGGCCGGCCGTTGGCCGTTCTTGGCCGGCGGCCACCGGCCGGCCGGCCGCCGGGCCGGCCGGCGGCTAGCAACACATATTTTTGAGTGTCAGAGCCAGAAAATTGCTAAATATTTAAATTATGTATTACAAAGACAATGAAAACAATTTTTACCTTATCTACTTGGATAAAGTTCACCTTCAGTCTTGAATTTGTTTTGTAAATATTCGTCGCTGTGTTCAAATTGCAGTGTTAACTACAAATATTTGTGATAGGCCGGCGGCCAGCCGCCGGCCAACGGCCAGCCGGCGGCTGAACGGCCGAACGGCCAACGGCCGGTCACCGGTCCGACGGCCAGACGCTCAGCCGGGCCGGCCGCCGGCCGCACAGCCCCCCGCCGGCCGGCGGCCGGCCGCCGGCTGCCCGGCCGTTCTAAAACACTACCTGTAAGGTTACATTTACACAAATTGATACCAGCACCTTAGAAATCAAAACGCTAACTTGCTAAAGCATTGCCAAGTCAGTCAACTTCAAGTTTTTGGTGAAAATGAATAAATATGTTGAAATGCAAAAATATACAGTTCTGCAATATAACCTGAAACGTAAAATGCCGTGAAATTCCATTTTATATGAAAAAACTCATTTCTGCGCCAACAGCTCTACACTTGCAAAGGATTCCAAACAGCATTGAGTATCGTTTGAAACCTTTATACATGTACTGTGCTACTGTGGAATTAGAATTTTTTGTTAGGACCCCAGTTTTTTTTTGAACGGCGGTAAACAAAAACTTATCGAACCTCATTTTTGGTCACTAAAAAGCGACCGAATTTAGCGACTTTCTGCAGTTCGCTAACTTCACAAATTAATTAAAAATTTTTTGAAGACCTTGATGCAAGAACTCTAATTCCACAGTGACACAGTATCTGTTTAGAGTTTTAAAACTATACAAATGTTACCCGGTATCTTACATCAGTTTCGAGATTTTTTTTGGCGCGGGAATTATAATCGACACTTTTTCGATTTCCTATTTCGACACAGCAGACCTCTACTTGGAGGTGAATTTTTCTCTCAGTGCCACACCCCAGTTGTTTTCGTGATGAGCGGTAGCGCCATATCAAATTTTGCACTGGGTCCACGGTACAACACTGAATAATTGCATATCGTAATTAATTACATACCCGAGGCGTAGGCAAGGCTAAGGTGAATTTTCTCAACAACCGAAGGAGATGAGATTTAAATGTTATATTATTTTATTTATTTTATTTTAATTTTGCACAACCTTTGAGCTATTTCTTGTGTGGTCAAATCAGTATAAGCCAAAAACGATTTTGGGGGCAAAAACGACCATTTTTGAGAAAAATCAGTTTTGCCAAATTACTGTCAAATCTTACGGAGAATTTTGAATATTTATACTCAATCGATTTTGTCCTTTCGTTTACTTCCTGCTCAGTTTATACGATCTAATTGCGCATTTTATTAAAGCGTATTAGCTGGAGTTCGTTGCTTTAAGCTAGAGATTTGGCCGACAAACGTATTTGTCAAAACTGCGATTATTTTTAAACATCAATTTCTCAAAAACTACCCCATGGATTTGCGTAAGCTTTGGCAGGAAGAAAAAAGAAAAAAAGACATGTTGAGCCAAATCCATAAAATTTCCCTCGACCGACCAGTCCTTCATATCTTGGCACAGAAAAATTTTGCCCGATTCTATAGTTTTGCAAAAATCGATACTCAAAGTTTGATGGTCTATATTTAGTTACATAGTATGTCAAAAAGTTTTGCTGGTGTTTTGCAAATTTTGCTTTTTTCGTATTTACTGATTATAAGCTTTACAACGGTCTGTCAAATTTTTTCCAACTCGCAAAATTGCGAGTTTTATTGTGTTTCAAAATCCCCTCACAAAAGGATACCACCACATTATGTAAGACCTTACGACAATATTAAAAATTTCAATGCTACAGCGATTGTAAGGTCAAATAAATACCGCAAAGTGGGATTATATGGGATTGGAAGAAGCAAAGTTCGGACAAATGGGATGGGATGGGACGGCGAATTTGAAATTGTGGTTGGATGGGATGGGATGGATCCGGAAAATTCGTCCCATTTGCCAACTAGACAAATCGGAATTATGTAACGATAGTCTTACT
Organism: Trissonchulus latispiculum; assembly: GCA_030248195.1. NCBI lineage: Eukaryota > Metazoa > Nematoda > Enoplea > Enoplida > Ironidae > Trissonchulus > Trissonchulus latispiculum. Next base: position 76,944 of record JASAND010018495.1, read on the forward strand.
AGCAAGCTACTTAGAATTCAGAAATTAGCTGTAAATATTGGCTATAATGATGGAGACCGATAACACTAAACTAATCTGTTAACTACTGTAATAACCTAATTTTAACCGTAGTCTTTATCCTCTAAGATAGGATTTCTACGTTTATGCAAATGAGCTGTCCTAGAGCTTTTGTTAAGCCCATTATTATATCCCATAATTTCGTTTAAATAGGTTGACCCTTATAATCTTATATACACATACAGAGACTCCGCATCTTCGAGAGGTACCCTACGCATGCCTTTAGGGTCAATTCTTATATTATTATGACCTAAAGGCAGCTAAAACGAGACATTCTCATTCAGGCAAAGAATGGCAAGGCGATGTTTGAGCAACTTAAGTTGCCTACCCTAAATTGCTTTTTGTTCTGACAAAGAAATTTGTTTAGACTGCGGATAGGGGTTTGAGGCTACGGGCAACAGCACTACCATGAAACATTCAGTTGGATCTTGTAAAAGGAAGCTCTACCTGTATACCCCACCAATCCTATAACAAGCAACCGGTCCGAAGTAGACCCAGATCGGTGTCTGGCCTGTGTAAAGCGAATAACGCCAAAAACTACATAAAAATACACCTAAAACTAAAAATGTTTTTACCTAAAAATCAGGAACTGCTTCCACAATGATATATAAAGAGCACCAAAATAATATATTTGGAAAGTTGAATGAAGTAAACAATCTGCCCTCCGACTCAGTTTTAGGGGCAAAGAGGGGCAGAGATAAGTTTATTTGACGCCAACAACAAACCTTGACCAATTTATGCAGCTACAATTTTGTGTGGGTGCATTGCAACACATTCGATTAATTGATTGGTAATAAAATTTAAAAATTTTTAAAATTTTAATTTTTACGTTTTTAACGGGGGGCCAAGGGGAGCCAAAATATTTTGGTTATCCATCTTCCAGAAAGATTACTGATTTTCTGGGTCGTACAGCACGAATAAGAAGTCTGTTTTTGATTCAGCTTTTCCTTAGTTCGGTAAAAGCTTATATTATACATCTTAAGCTTACTATGTTGTTACTTTATGCTGAACTTTGCATATTACTTTGCATATGCTGAACAAACAAAAGGTTGAATCTTCAGCAGTCACCAAATTCGTGTTCTACGAACCAGAAAACCCCGATGTTTTGGCAAGATCGACGACAAAAAATTTTGGGTTCCTCTTGGGAAGCTTAAAAATTTCATATTTTTAAAAATCCACAAATATATTATCAATTAATTCGAAACGAATTGCGAAACTTTCGTCGGGGAGATTGTTTACGGGTCTCTTGCGCTGCGCTATTCCCCCCCAGCCTTAACTATTGATTGTTGACGTTGACTCTGAGTTTTGATCATTGACCATGAATACGAATATGAATAGCTTTTAAATTTTGTAGGGGTGCATACTAGAGCCTGATAATTTCAAAAATTTCAAAAATTTAAAAACTTTGAAAAACGTTAAAATTATAGTTGATAAGGACAAGGAGCACCAAGGGATCAAAAATACTTTTTGTCCCGATTTTGTTGAAAACTTGCGTACAAGAGTTTTCCGATGCTCTGATCAAAAATCTGAAATCAGTTTTTCGATTCAGCTTTTAGTCAGCTCAGGTAAAGCTTACATCGTAAGCTTAAACCTTTAGCTTAAACTAACGAAAAGTTAAATCGAAAAAAGAATTTCCGATTCATGTTCAGTCAGAGTCGCAGAAAGCAACCCTGTATGTAAGTTTTCACCAAAATCTACGTGCGTCTCCTTAGCGAACCAAGTCTTTGATCCAGCGCTGGAACTGTTTGATCCAGAAAGAGCAAGCAAAACTATGCATGAGTCAAAAACATTTAGCTTTGAGTCACGCATGGTTCGGCTAAAAAATTGACTTTTTTATTGGTTCGCTAAAAGTCGTTCTGCGAACCAAGTTTTGAGTTATTAGCTCATTTTGTGTGCCAGCTGATAGCCCTTCAAGAGTACACCATGAGTCAGTCTTCAGAATTTACTGAAATTGCAAAAGAAAAGCTTATTTTTAATTAGAATTACTAACATAAAAAACTAAGTCTAATTTGCTGAAAGCGGGAAATGGTCCGTTCACCTAACATGCGCAGTGCTGAGAATAAAACAGTGGTTATCCCGGGAAAACATTAAATTCTATTTTTCAATTCGCCAGCTTTTAATTTGCAGCAACAGTATCACCAACGAATAGTCTTTAAAACAGCTTTAAAATAAACCAAATGTTTGAAGAAAATTTGAATTTTGCACATTCAAAGATTGCTACGTCGCGACTGCGTCCGCTCACCGAAAGTAGGACGACTTTACTCCAAAACGTATGTTATCCCAGGTTGTCCTTATTTTTTAAAATTCACTACAATGCTATTTTTCGCAAAGAAAACGAATGCTATAGGTTTCTGAATGGCTGTAGTTTATACATTTTCTAAAAAAGTTTAATAATTCGTAAACATAGAAAACCAATTATCTCTATTGTATTAAATGGTTGCATTTAATTGACAATGATTTCATAAATTATTACCTTGCAAATACGCTACAGTAGGGTTGTGCCGTTAAGAAATTTCTCGGGCCGGGCTCGGGCTCGGGCCAACCAACCTCCTCGGGCCGGGCTTCGGGCCGGGCTGGCCCGGCCCGAGCCCGGCCCGAAGCCCGAGGCCCGCTTCACGGCCCGAGCCCGAAGCCCGATTCACGGCCCGAGCGGCCCGAGGAGCCCGAGCGGCCCGAAGAGCCCGAACGGCCCGAGTGCGGCCCGAGCGGCCCGAGGGTAGCCCGAGCAGCCCAAGTGACCCAAATATAGCCCGACCGCTGCGGAGAGGCCCAAAATGGCTCAAACAGCATCCAGTTTGCCGAGTATATAGTTTTATTAGTATTACACATCGGTAAACCCAAAATGAACTTTCATGGTTCGATTAGCTGTAACTTCAAGTGCAACATTAGCTATTGTTTGAAGCTTTTCATTTAATAATTTTCAGATAATGCTTTGAGCACTAATTTGTAACCACACACTAGAGCTATAAAGCTTATGTATTTTATAGATTGTAAAGTTTTTGGTTATTGAATCATCCAAAAAGGATAAAGATAAATCACTCACACATATTATACTTAGCAGATTTAAACACACAATTGACCACTGACGAAAACGTGGGAAGTTGGCGAAGCTTTACTGTTAGCTTCCTTGTACCAAACCAGGGTTTGTCTGCCGCCGTAGCAGAGTAACTAAAATAGTTCCTTCTGAATGTTTGTTGTTTGTTTGAAGACAATTTGCCGCCAACTAATCCATAGCTTTTTGCATATAGAGAAAACCTGTATAAAGTTTGGCATTTCGCAACCTGCTTGCTAATAGCATTTGGATAATAGAATTATGTTTTAAGCTTGTCTGTATACATTTTGCTTCAAATGTATCGCGTTCTGACATGTATGTATGTATGTGTGTATAAGCACCGAAGAAGACAACAGTGTAGTGAACAAAGGAAGCCACAAGTCACAACGAAAAAATCAATATTTTTCACCAATGACAAACTACTCAAATAGCCCGGAAAGCCCGAGAGGCCCGAGAGGCCCGAGTGGCCCGAGCGGCCCGAATGGCCCGAGCGGCCCGAACGGCCCGAGTGGCCCGAACGGCCCGAGTCGGGCCGGGCTCAACTGAAAACTCGGGCCGGGCTCGGGCCGGGCCGTCTCATTAAAAACTCGGGCCGGGCCGGTTTCGGTCACGGCCCTGGCACAACCCTACGCTACAGCCATTCAGAAACCTATAGCATTCGTTTTTTGCGAAAAATAGCATTTTAGTGAATTTTAAAAAGTAAGGACAACCTGGGATAACCTACGTTTTGGAGTAAAGTCGTCCTACTTTCGGTGAGGGGACGCAGTTGCGAAGTAGCAATCTAAGCATGTGCAAAATTCAAATTTTCTTCAACCATTTGGCTTATTTTAAAGCTCCGTCCAAGAAAGACTATTCGGTGGTGATACTGTTGCTGCAAATTAAAAGCTGGCGAATTGAAAAATAGAATTTAATGTTTTCCCGGGATAACCACTGTTTTATTCTCAGCACTGCTCATGTTAGGTGAGCGGACCATTTCCCGCTTTCAGCAAATTAGACTTAGTTTTTTATGTTAGTAATTCTAATTAAAAAATCCGCTTTTCTTTGCAATTTCAGTAAATTCTGAAGTCTGACTCATGGTGTACTCTTGAAGGGCTATCAGCTGGCACAAAATGAGCTAATAACTCAAAACTTGGTTCGCAGAACGACTTTTAGCGAACCAATAAAAAAGTCAATTTTTTAGCCGAACTATGCGTGACTCAAAGCTAAATGTTTTTGACTCATGCATAGTTTTGCTTGCTCTTTCTGGATCAAACAGTTCCAGCGCTGGATCAAAGACTTGGTTCGCTAAGGAGACGCACGTCCAAAATCTGGGACAAAAATAGATTCACTTGCTCCCTCCTGACCAACTAAAATTTTAAAAATTTTACGCGAAAACGCCTAATCGTTTTCAAAACTGATAGCCATTTCTTGTGTTGAGTCATAGAAGATTTAGATAATTGCCAAATTCTTGTATCCAAATTTGAAATTTCCCGTTTGGCTGATCAGGGGCCGGAAGATATGGGCTGGGCATGGCAGAGGTGCGGACGACGCCATACGTAGTTTTTTACCCAGTGCGCCAACGATATGTCAGGACTAAGAGGCTAATAACACAACGCCTCTTTACTAACCATAGAATTTGTTAACTAAACAATACTTGATACTATGTAGTTCATTACTGGATTAAATCCTCTATTAAGATTTATATTTACTCAATAGCTAGGCGTTGACACCTCAAAAACCCCTGTACTTAGCTCAGTATAAGCTAAAAATTTAAGCTTAAGATGTAAGCTTATACTGAACTAAGGAAAAGCTGAATCGAAAGACGGACTTCAGATTCGTGTTCTACGACCCCGAAAACCCCTAATACATCTTTTCAGCAAAATCGAAAACAAAACATCTTTCGGTATCCCTTGGTCCCTCCTTAGAAATCGAAATTCGCAAAATCGAAAAATTTTGCGATATTTGAACTCAGCGTAGTCGAAAACATTACCCACATCAGATTTTATGGCTCGTTTTGTCAAGTTTTACGGATTTGCAGTCGTGGGGGTGGTAATCGAGATAAGACCCAAATTAACAAGTCCAAAGGAAGCACAGGCGGGACATTTTTAAATTTTAGAGTTAAGGTATATTTTCTGCCATTTTTGATGCGCTTGGCTGAATTTTTCTCAACCGTTACTTCTGTTATATGACTGCAGCGTTTTGACTATTGTCTATGACTATATCTTATGAGGAGGCAACACCTCCATGATACCAAGAGTGCATAATTGCATTATATATAAGAAGAAGAGTAAGCCACTAGAGGGCTCCTCTTCTTGGCATTGCGTAGCGGTGCTCCGACCACAATACGCGAATGTTCCCCCGTTTGGTGGGGGGAGCTCTCTTCGACAAAGCATACCCCCATCCATTTGGTGGGGGGGGGGTAGCAGAAAAGAGGTCCCCCGCTTGGGGGGGGGGTAGCCAACAGCCAATCAGATTGCAGAGACACCCTCCCCGTTTGGTGGGGGTAGAGCAGAGGATTACGGTAGTTTTTGTTCTATTCGAAAATGGGTCCCCGTTTGGTGGGGCGTAAAAGGGGTCCCCGTTTGGTGGGGGTATGCAAAAGAGGTTCCTGTTTGGTGGGGGTCGTCAACAGCCAATCAGATTCAGCCAATTTCAGTCTGACTTGGCGACCCCCCCCCCCCAACGGGGACCCCCTTCTGCCTACCCCCCACCAAACAGGGACCTCTTTTGCATCCCCCCCCCACCTAACGGGGACCTTTGCATACCCCCCACCAAACGGGGAGGGGGTATGCTTGTCGACCCCCCCCACCAAACGGGAGAACATTCGCGTATTGTGGTCGGAGCACCGTTACGCAATGCCAAGAAGAGCCCTCTAGTGGCTTACTCTTCTTCTAATATAGTGCAATTATGCACTCTTGATGATACATATAACCTCTACATATAATAAATAACATAATATAGAACATGAATGCATAGACTTTTGACAGCGTGTACGTTGAATGTATATGTGTAATTTCTCTAATTTATAGTTAAACACTATTATATTAAAAATTAATATATTAAATTTTGAATATATACAGATATTTATACAGTTTATTATTGCCATGTTTTAATTACACTGAAATTCACTTCAATTACATTGAAACATTGAACCAAGAGTTAAAGTGTATTATGGTAAAGTTTTCACCTTAGATAAGTAGGATATAAGTAGGAATATGACTTTTAGCCATATAATGAATATTTTAGCCGTAAGTAGGTATTTCAGTTTTGAGCTTTAGGCGTTAGTAGGATTGTGAGTTTTGTGGGCAGAAATGTAGCGCTTCTACAAGGGCTGGTGGACCGAGAAGAAACCAAAGATAAGCACAAGACAGAAGGCGTCAGGCACCCTCGTACTCACGAAACCAGGACTATTAGAAGAGAGAAGGGAAGAGGGAGGTTCAGCTTTTCACTCACCATTGAAAGTAAAGAATTGGCCCAGCCGGATTTCGAACCACGGCCCTTCTGACTCCGAAGCAGACATGCTAACCAACTACACCAAACGCGGCCATCAGCTGAACTCCCAATATAGGCTAGGCTTATCAATGTTTCCTATGCCTGCTTCCCTTACATCTCCCCCGGGTTTCTTTAAGACGAGTCCCGCGGCTTACTCAACTCGGAATCTAAACGAGAGCGCATCTGGCAGGGCATTCTGAGCCCAAGGGATCCGTGCTCCCCGACACACGTTCCAGACCCCTTTAGACCCAACCAACCAGAAGCAACTACTGGGGGGACCGGAGACAGGAGTCCAGTCCGGGTCCTGAGGCAGCCTCGACACATGTAGCGCTTCTACCAGGGCTGGTGGAACAAGAAGAAACCAAGGACAAGCCCAAGACAGGAGGCGTCAGGCACCCTCGTACCCAAGAGTTAAAGTGTATTATGGTAAAGTTTATCGTACCCACGAAACCAGGACTTAGAAGAGAGAAGGGAAAAGGGAGGTTCAGCTTTTCACTCACCATTGACAGCAAACAATTGGCCCAGCCGAGTTTCGAACCACGGCCCTTCTGACTCCAGAGCAGACATGCTAACCAACTGCACCACAGGGCCATCAGCTGAACTCCCATTACAGGCTTATCAATCTTTCCTATGCCTGATTCCCTTACAGAAAGGTCACATGTTAAGTGTAAGAAGGAGTAACAGTTAAGTGTAAGTAACACGCTTACAACAATCTAAATAAAAGCAAACTCAAAATATAACTGTGCTTCTTGAGTTGTTTTAGGATATCAAGTAAGAAGTGCAACTGCAAAATATATAACAGAGAATACATCATAGTAAATAATAATAGAAAATATATAGTTACAGAGAAAACTGAATCTTGCGAGGCTTTTTTGAAGAAGTAGAAAAGTGAAAATAAAAGGCACATAAATGATCACGTAATTCTTTAGAAAGTAACCTGCCGGAACTGATGCATAAAAACTAACAGTCTAACACTGTCAGACCGTTAAACTGTTAGACTGATATCTATTAACAGTGTTGAACCTTTCCGTAGCGTTTGGTCATTTTTACGTTCTGAGCTGAATTTGAGACACCACTGCGGCGCTGCGGCGCACTCTGGATCGGCGGCTTAATATCGAAAGTCAATCTTCTCAAATCTTCTCAATTTTTGGCTAATTTTTGGACTTATGGTCGAAAAATCAAGAACCAATCCCTTTACTATGCCCTGCTCTGCAGAACCATTAGAGCATAACATACGTTGAGCCGAGCCGAGAAATTGCTCTTTTAAACCGAAAATGCTAGTTTCGACAGTCCTCATATCAAATTCGTAAAGAATTGTAGCCGTTCCGGGGTAGGTGATCTCAAACCAACATTAAGTAATACACAAAGACACGACCTTATATATATATATATATATATATATATATATATATATATATATATATATATATATATATATATATATATATATATTTATACAATATAGTTGACGTGGGGACATTTCAGCACTAAACAAGTCAACGTGGGGACCTGACAAATCTTTGTGGGGACCTGAAATCCTTTGTGGGGACATTTGCTCTTGACAACATATTATATAAAGTCAACGTGGGGACCTTACGAATTTTAATTAGCTTATAATTAAGAAATGGCTTAGGCTTAGACGTGTTGAAGCACGCTCTCGGCTTAGCCTTCGAGCTCTCTAAAAAAAGCACGCTCTCGGCTAAGCCTCCGAGTCTCTCTAATTAATTAAATTAATTAGGTCCCCACGTTGCCCTTGAGACTTGACATATATATATATATATATATATATATATATATATATATATATATATATATATAGGACAGCATAATTAGTTCCGTGGATGACGATACGAAACTAATCACGTTCAGATCTGAGTGTAGAACTTGATGAGTTAACTGTATTATATAGCTTCTCGCCCATCTTGTATTCATGACATCGACCTTTTATTCATAGATTTAGTTAGGTATTTTTTGTGACACCAATTTCTTCTGCTGAAATATTGCATATCAAGAATCTCAATCCGAACACAAATTTAACCGTAATCCTAGGAAGAAAGTTATTTACTGATACAGATGTAGCAAATTTAGGAGCGCTCTTCATTAAAACTACATACATATATCCGTGATAGTGGAGCCAAGAGTACATAATAAAGAGTATGAAACTCTTACACTAGCATGTACAAGTCATGCTAGGTATGCTCGGTTCGTTAAGTCGGGACCCCCCGTAACTTCCGGGGGTCCCACTTTGCACCTATGACATGCTTTCATAGAAGCGTGTGTCTGCTCGCTGATTGACCCTCTAGCCTAAGGCTTACTGTAGGTAATTTATTAGTTATTTTAATTAATTAATTATAACTTTAATTAGGGTAGTACAATCAAAAAACTAATTTGACAACTTTGTAGCATGTTTTCTGCTCTTTCCAATAATATAAAAATTGTTGCACACTATGTACATTCCTGCGAATTTTCGTAATTTTCGTATTTTCCTAATTAAAGTTATAATTAATTAATTAAAATAAAAAATAAATTACCTACAGTAAACCTTAGGCTAGAGGGCCAATCAGCGAACAGACACACACACACGCTTATATGTAAGCGTGTAATTAGTGCAAAGTGGGTCCCCCCCGGAAGTTACGGAGGGGGGGGGTTTCCGAGTTGGGTCTTTTCCAGATTACCCCCCACCACTCAAAGTTCTTAAAACTCGACCAAATGAGCTGAATGATGTTTTCGACCACGTTGAGTTCAAATATCGCAAAAATTTTTAAATTCGCGAAATTCGATGTTTTTCGATTTCTAAGGGAGGACCAAGGGTAACCGAAAAATTTTTTGTCTTCGATTTTGCTGAAAAGTTATATATAGGGGTTTTCTGGGTCGCAGAACACGAATCTGAAGTCCGTTTTTCGATTCAGCTTTTCGTTAGCTTGATATAAGCTAAAGTTGTAAGCTTATGCTGAGCTAACGAAAAGCTGAATCGAAAAACGGACTTCAGATTCATGTTCTGCGACCCAGAAAACCCCTATAAAATATACAACTTTTCAGCAAAATCGAAGACAAAAAATTTTTCGGTTACCCTTGGTCCCCCATTAGAAATCGAAAAACATCGAATTCCGCGAAATCGAAGAATTTTGCGATATTTGAACTCAACGTGGTCGAAAACATACCCACACCAAATTTCAGCTCATTTGGTCGAGTTTTAAGAACTTTGAGTGGTGGGGGGGTAATCTGGAAAAGACCCAACTCGGAACCCCCTAGAGATGAGATCAGGGCCGACAAAGCCCGGGCCGCACAGACCTGGCTTCTAATCAGGGCCGGGCCGGGCCGGGACTGAGAAAAATTAATCAGGACCGGGCCGGGCCGAGCAGCTCCCAACGGAAAAAGCCCGGCCCGGCCCGGCCCGGCCCTGTCCGGCCCTGCCAAGCCCTGATGTTTTTTTACATATTTATCTATTGAATATATACATTTTCCAATTCTAATAATTGTCTTTGCCTTTTTGCCTTCCTGAATTCAAACGTTCTTGCTTTCTTTCCACCAAATGAGACTGCATGTGCCAAATATTGTTTGAGGTAGCGCACTGCTTTTTGAAATTCTAGTAGCAATTTTAGTTTAAGTGCCTGTTTGTGTAGGTCTGCTTTCGAGTTCAACTTACTAACTAGCCTATTTTAGCTCACTAAACAGAAAACCGCTTCGGTAGTTCAACCTTCATTAAGCATGGGGCAACAAAGCTGAGGGCTAATTTAGTCCTCCGATTAATTTCCTTAGTACGGTAGGATGCTTAAATTTTCGTTACGCATAGCTTCTTCATACTCCAATTATTTCAAAACCACAACACGTTTCACTTCATAGAACTTCAGAACACATCATAGAAGAATTTTAAAAAATCAGGGCTTTTCAGGGCCGGGCCGGGCCGCGCAGACCAAAACGACACTCAGGGCCGGGCCGGGCCAGGGCCTGAAATTTGTGACACAGGGCCGGGCCGGGCCGGGCAGACCTAGAATTCGAGCAGGGCCGGGCCGGGCCGGGCCCGAAAAGTCGGCCCTGATCTCATCTCTCCCCGTAACTTCCGGGGAGTGGGGGTCCCACTTTGCACTAATTACATACTTTCATATAAGCGTGTGTCTGCTTGCTGATTGGTACACAAGCCTAAGGTTTACTGTAGGTAATTTATTAGTTATTTTAATTAATTAATTATAACTTTAATTAGGTTAGTACAATCAAAAAACCAATTTGACAACTTTGTAGCATTTTTCCGCTCTTTCCACTGATATAAAAATTGTTGCACAATACGAAAATTCGCAGGAACGTACATAGTGTGCAACAATTTTTATATCATTGGAAAGAGCAGAAAACATGCTACAAAGTTGTCAAATTAGTTTTTTGATTGTACTACCCTAATTAAAGTTATAATTAATTAATTAAAATAACTAATAAATTACCTACAGTAAGCCTTAGGCTAGAGGGCCAATCAGCGAGCAGACACACGCTTATATGAAAGTATGTAATAGGTGCAAAGTGGGACCCCCCCGGAAGTTACGGGGGGGGGTCCCGAGTTAATGAACCGAGCATACCTAGCATGATTTGTACATGCTAGTGTAAGAGTTTCATACTCTTATATTATGTACTCTTGGTGGAGCATATCTACTCGCTAGGTTATGTTTGAAAATTGTTACAAGCCATTTTCTCTTCAGTTGTTAAGAAATTCAAATCTCTAAACTTAATAGAACCAAGAGTAGATGATAGGAAGAACACGGGACTCTTCCTAGTGTAATTGGCCTGTCAGATGCTCGGCACATTAAGGCCGAAATCTCGGGGGGGGGGGTCACGGTTAACACAGTTAACCATGTGTTTATATGCGGTTGAACTAAAACGAATCTGATCGGCTCATCCCCTACCTTATGTCAAAATTAAGTGTATAACGTGACCTCCCTCGAGATCTCGGGGAGGGGGAGGGCTCAGCTTAACGTTGTTAAGCGTGTGTTTATATGCGTTTGAACTGAAATGCATTTGATTGGCTGCTTAGCTGCTGCTATTGAAATGCACTGGTGAGGGTTACGATAGCTAAGTAAGCAATCAAATGCATTTCAGTTCAAAAGCATATAAACACACGCTTAACAACGTTAAGCTGAGCCCCCCCCGAGATCTCGGGGGGGTCACCTTATACACGTAATTTTGACATAAGGTAGGGGGTTAGCCAATCAGATTCATTTTAGTTCAACCGCATATAAACACATGGTTAACAGTGTTAACCGTGATCCCCCCCACGAGATTTCGGCCTTAATGTTCCGAGCATATGACAGGCCAATTACACTAGCAAGAGTACGGTGTCGTACTCTTGCTATTATTAACTCTTGATAGAACCAATCTAACCAACATTAGCTGGGCTTGCCTTAAAAAAGTCTTGTCTAGAATGGAACAGTAATCTATTGGATTTATTTTTAATGAAGCCTCACAATTTCCTTATTTCATCCAGGTTACTGACATCCATTTTCAATTGAAAAAATGTTCAAATTTTCAAAGTAGACGGATATCAAATTTCAAAAACTATTACTTTAAAAGGCTAGTTTTAAGGTAACCCAGTTGTACCTACATCAAGTTAATGTTTTGTTAAGTTGTAGCGTATCAGTTTATCCACCCTACCTAGCGTCTGAGCTTCAGGACTAGATAGAATTCAAGAGTTACGCAAGAAAAACTATAAAATTAGAGCATATACTTAAGTAGGTATATACATAAAGGTAGGCATGTAGTAAAGCAGTAAACATAAACAAATACACATAAATAAATTACATATAAACTTCTTTCTTTCCTATACATAATCTTCACCCACAATAAAGTGGTGCTGCTGTGCACTGGTGGTGGTCGTTGTACCAGTGGGCGTCCCCGTGGTTCTGGCCACTTCCGCCTGGACGTCAGCGATGGCTTTGATGTTGGCAATGTGATGCTCTAGCTCTGAGGGTGGAGATCCCGGCGTGGTGTTGAGACTGTCCTCGTCCGGGGACGGCTGCTCGATCTGGATGTGGGGGATGAGTCTGTGATTGGGCGGGGAGCCGGAGGGACAGGCGTTGAATTTGGTCATGGAGTGAACCTGGGAAGATCGATTCCGATCGAACGGCTGATGCTGGAAGTAGTACATGGATTCCTGTTGGCCGCAGAAGCAGCGCTTTCGACACAGATAAACCGTCAGTCCGATCAGGCTGAACAGTACCAGAGCGTAGAGGAGTACGGTCATTAGGAGTATACAAGTTTCTATTGTATTCAGGGATCCTTTCACATCGTCCAGGGTTCGAAGGCCTCGCAAGAGTTCGTCCACAATCTCTCCCATGATGGTGAAGGCACGTTGGCGATCGTGAAGCTCCGCGGAACGGCGCCATGGATAAGCCGGATTATCCGGACTCCCCGGCGGGCCCAAATCCAGTATTTTGGACTCAATGAGAATAATGGTCCACAGCACAAGATAATAGTAAGCAATGACGCTGACTCAAGTGTGCACCAGAGTAAAGCTTAATGGTAAAGAAGGTTGATTTTGAGAATGATCGAATCAAAGTTGGCACCGAAACATAACATAATAAAGGGCCGTGTGGCTTCTGCACTGAAAAATGCAATATTATATCATGCAACATTTTCATTTCCTTGCACTTTTCTTGTCTGCTTTTTGTATGTTTTGACACCGATAATCCAAGTTTTTAGTGCAACTCAACTATTTCCTTAATTCTATGTAACATGTTTGCAGGACACTACAAGCTCCGTGATTAATCATTGATCGATAAAACAACCTAATCTCGTATGGTTAACAAAAGTACAAAATGGTTAGTGGTCAATCTTGTTACATAAGCAGTAACAGAATTTTGGTTCACCTGGGGTTCCCGTTTACAATAGTTAAACTTACATATATTTTAAATGTTTTAAATTCCCTAAAATTAATTAGTCACCAGTTGAGAAGTAAGATGGCGGTAGGACAGCAACTGAAATTTTATTTGTGTGGCAAGTTGAAGTTGCTCCAGTCTTTTTACTCCAAACTGCAAGCCAATTACAGATGTTCAATATTAGACGCATAAAAGATAGACTACTAAATACAGACGGAATGCTGTTTATCATGTCGGACTGAACTGGACAACGTCATAAGAGTGATAATAAATGTGCTGCTTTATTACCAATAATAAAATATCAGATATAAAATTTCCTCTGTAAGGTTTCACTTTTCAGTTCATATGAGAAAATTATGGAAACTACGGAGTTTGGCTTCATATGCAGTTGAACGCTATATGGCTCTCACTAAACTGATACAATTATATATGTCGCAGTCTAAAAGCATTTTCCGTCTAATTGCAATTAGACGGAGAATTTCAGTCTAATTGCAATTGGGCTAGTCTAATAGCATGAGACTGACCGCAATGCTGTTAGACTGAAAATTTTCAGTCTAATTGCAATTAGACGTACCATTGTTCGTCTAATTGCAATTGGGCGAACAGCGCCTCGTCTAATTGCATTTTGGTATAAAATGTTTTGGTTAATGCATAATAACAGCGCTTCACTGTAATTGTATATGGAGAAGATATTACGTTAACATTAAGAATAGCTTTGAAAACATTTTAACATTTTAACAACTTTAAAGGATTTAAAAGGATACTTCAAGTGCCTTTTCAAGAAAGGGTAGAGTAGAGCAGAGTTAAAATTAACCATTTTACGCCAGAGTCGAAATTTTGGGGCGAAAAGTGGGTTTTTTGAAAAAGTTTTTTTGAAATCTGGTGGATTAACGGTTTGACCAATTCTGAAACTTTTTGCCACAAGTGTTAACTGTTACTAGTGCTAAATATTAAAAGTATTCCGGCTAAGGATTATTTTACAAGATATCAAAGCGCTATATGTCAGTACTATTTCTGGAAAATTTGGGTACCGTACCTTGCGCATAGCGATCAGGGCGAGGCAAAGTTTGTGTGCGTGTCATGTCGAGCTTTGGACCGACAACACCAACTTCTGATCTCCCCACAGGACGCTACGCTGCGTGGAATTCTTTCAAACTTTAAACTATTTTACACTAAACCTAATACTATTATATGGCAAAAGACTAGCTAGCTTTTCCAACATCGCACTTTTAGTGAAATTCGTAGCCCCCCCTTTAACTCCACTCAAGCTTGACTTTTCCTCGTTTAACTCTTTCATGAAAAAGATCCAGTTAATTTTAACTCTACTCTACCCCTTCTTGAAAAGCCCCAACCAAAGGATTTTGAAAACATTAGAAATTATCTAGAATTTAATAAAATGCAATAAAAATGGATTTTCTTGTTAAAATTATCCCCTCCCCAGTGCTCAATTTGCAATTCAAATTTAAGTTCGATTGGTCAAGTTTTCAATATCCAAAAGAAAAGTATTTCTACCGTGTTTTCAAAGCTATTCTTAATGTTATCGTAGTATCTTCTCCATATACAATTACAGTGAAGCGCTGTTATTATGCATTAACCAAAACATTTTATATCAAAATGCAATTAGACGAGGCGCTGTTCGCCCAATTGCAATTAGACGAACAATGGTACGTCTAATTGCAATTAGACTGAAAATTTTCAGTCTAACAGCATTTCGGTCAGTCTCATGCTATTAGACTAGCCCAATTGCAATTAGACTGAAATTCTCCGTCTAATTGCAATTAGACGGAAAATGCTTTTAGACTGCGACATATACACCTCTATTCTCTAGGTTAGATGATTGACTGAATCATGACTTCATAAAATGAGGACATGAAGAAACATTGTATACATAGCTCAGAAAGATACAATATATACATTGAGACCTGTTTACCTGGTCTTTGCTACCTTATCACTCAAAATTTTTAATGGCGATAATCGAGCTAAAATTAGGTATGGGTATGATTTTTCCACTCTGGGTTAAAATATTGTAAGTTTTCGATATCGCAAAATTCTAGTTTTTTCAATTCGTAAGGGTTCACGACTCACGAGTAACAAAATGTTTTGCCCCCAATTTTGCTGAAAAATTCAAACGATTTTCTGGGTCTAGGGTGCGTTTCACGAAGCCTACTTAAGTTCTACGTTTATCTTAAGTTGGATTTTAGTTCTAGTTGCAACTTAAACTGTTGCACGAATCAGTCTTAAAATTAATTGCTAAGACGGAACTCTAAGGTTCAACTTAAGTTATAACTTTAAAGTAGGAGTTTCACGAAGCAGTTTTAAGTTCCACTTTCCTCGTAAGTTAACTCTTAAACTTAATGTAGGTATAACCCTACATTAAGTCACAATTAAAGCAGTTTTAAGCTCCAAAAATAATAAATTAGAGATGATTGAGTATTCTTCATCAATGCTAACTTTGGCACATGAGTTTCGACCTATTTTGAAAGAGATTTGAAAATTATTGAAAATTCTGAATCCAGCAGAAAACTGAACGAAATGAAAGTATGTAGCGTAGTTGCGGTCAAAACAAAAACCGTAGTGTCCAATTTACAAAAAACCGCTTTTAAAATAAATTTGTACGTGAAAATGAACTTTTCACTAAGTTATGACTTAAAATTAGGCGGGAAATTTGAATTAAGCTCAACTTAAGTAGAAACGTTTTTACTAAGGCAAAACTTAAGTTGAAAATTTAAGATGGTCCTAAGAGAAGGTTTGTGCAACACTTTATGTTTATGTCTTAGGCACACCATAAGTTAAGTCTTAAGTTTATCTTAAGTTTAATCGTAAGTAATAACTTAAGATAGCTTCGTGAAACGCACCCC